>CAUYOR010081504.1:0-34131 GCA_963573925.1 Callimico goeldii
TCCCAGCTACTCAGGAGGCTGAGGCAGGAGAATTGCCTGAGCCCAGGAGGCGGAGGTTGCGGTGAGCCGAGATTGCGCCATTGCGCTCCAGCCTGGGTAACAAAAGCGAAACTCCGTCTCAAAAAAAAAAAAAAAAAAAAAGAGCAGGGCTTGGGCATCTGGAGTTGTAACAGTTTCTCACCATTTATAAATAGTCTGCTCTTAGCCTCTTTCAACGTTTTTTTTTTTCAACTTTAAATTTCCTTTTAGAAAAGTATTTATTTTTCCAAAAAAAAAAAAAAAGCTGGTTACTCAAAGTTCTGAACAATCTATTTCCCTTCCTAGGTATTTTCAGCTGCTTTTCTAGATCAATCCATGAAGTTGATACAAAAACTGGCATAGACTAGAAGCATTCCATATGCCACTCTTGACCAACAGGCTTTAGCCATGTCCCCTGGAAACACTGTCTCTACTTATAATTATGTAATTTCCTTAAGTTTCAATCGATGTCAGATTAGAAATTTAAGAAACTCATCCTTCATCTCAGATCACTGAAACAAGCACTGCGTTAGAGTTAAGTCCACCTATAAAACAGGTTCCTGACTGGGTTCAGGAACCCAGTCACCATGACCACTGCATTAATTCAAGCCACCATTATTTCGCCTGAAGAAATAGCAAAAGACCACCTGGTCTCCTTGCTTCTACCCTTCCCTTCCTAGAACCCATTTTCCACAGCTGCCTGAATGATCTTTTAAAAACATCACTCAGATCCTGTCTCTCCTGCTGCAACCTTCCAGTGGCTTGCTCTCAGACCTAAAACCTGGAGTCCTCCTGGGTATGAGGTTTTCTTCTGGAGTGATGTGTCCTGAAAACAGAGACTGCACAACTTTGTAAACTTGGTACACATACTGAAAACCACTGAATTGTATATTTTTAAAGGGTGAATTTTTATTCACTATAAATTATACCTCAAGTTTTAAAACTCCAAATTCCTAACTTGGTTTACAAAGACAGCCATCTGCCTCTGACCATCTGTTTACCCTCATCCTCCTACTCCGTCTTAGAGTTCTCTGGCTCCGGTCACACTAGCTCTCCTCTGCTCCTTCATCGCGCTGCTCCTGCTTTAGGGCTTGGCACTGGCAACCTCCCTCTACCTGGAACACCAGCACAGCAGTCCCCCCTTATCCTCTTTTTTGCGCTGCATGGTTTCAGCTACCTGTGGTCTAAAAATAAACAATGGATGATTCCAAAATAAACAAGTCATACGTGTTAAATTGTATGCCATTCTAAAGAGCATGATGAAATCTCATGCCATCTCTCTCTGACCCACGTGAGACACAAACCCTGTCTTTGTCCAGCACATCCAAAGACGCTACCCACCGATGTGTTACTTGTAGTTAGCTGGCTCGTGCTCAGATCTCCTGAGTGTTGCAGTGCTTGCGTTCAAGTACCCCATACAGTTTACTTAATAACAGCCTTGACACTCAAGGGTAGTCGTGCCAGTACACTGTAACGACTGCTCTATTTTATTATTAGGTATTGCTGCTAACTTCTTGCTATGCCTAACTTATAAATTAAACTTTATCGCAGGAATGTACACATAGAAAAACCATCGTGTATATAGGGTTCCGCGCTATCTACAGTTTCAGGTATCCAATGTCTTGGAACATACCCTCTGTGGATAAGTGGGGACTACTGTACTCTTGATATTCACACTGGCTCTATTTTCATTTAAGGTACGGATTAAATGCTACCTTCTTGGTGAGTCCTTCCCAAAGAACCAATCTAAAGTAGCCATCTAGTCATTCTCTATCACACCATCCTATTTTGATCTTCTGAATAGTCTTTCCCTGTCTGATTATTTTCTTATTTATCAGGTTGGTGCAAAAGTAATCGCAGTTTGGGCCATTAACTGCAATTACTTTGCACCAACCATACTTATGTGTTTGTTGATCCGTTTCCTCCCCTGGTCTTGAAATTCATGAGAGCAAGAACTTGACCTATATGATTGATTCACAACTGCATCACAAGGGTCTAGATTCGAGAACAACACCTGCATATAGTAGATATTCACTACAAATTTACAGAATGAATAAATGCTGGTTATTTTTATTTATTAATGTTGTTATTGCTAGGTAGGCAGGGTCCTTTACAGGCTATCTGAAGGATAACGAATGTATCCTAAGGACTATGGATGCTGCTAGAGAACTTAAAAAGGTAGTGACATGCACAGTGTTAAGATATGTGGGTATTTTGGCTAGGCAATGACATACTCCTTTAAAACCAGTGCTCTTTAAATATATTTCAAAGTTTGGCAGTGGTTCTCAAACTCTACCATCCATAAGAATCCCCTGAGCCAGGCATGGTGGCTCACACCACAATCCCAACATTTTGGGAGGCCAAGGCAGGAGGCCAAGGTAGGAGGTTTGCTTGAGGCCAAGAGTTCGAGACCAGCTTGGGCAACATCACAAGACCCCATCTCTACCAAAAAAAAAGAAAAAAGAAGAATCCCTTGAGGGGCTTATTTTAAAGTAGAGATTACCAGGTCCTACCCCAGAGTTTCTGATTCAGAAGGTGTAGGATAGGTCTAAGAATTCACATATCTAACAAATTCCCAGGTGGTACTGAAGCTGTAAGTCACGAGGCCATATTTTGAGAATGTATGGCTTACAACTTTCTAAGAGAAAAAGCAAAGAAAAAATATCAATTGTGACAGTCTCTTCTCCTATTGCCCCAAGCAACTAAGCTCTGTTCCCAAACTTGTATATTCCACAGAGCAAAACAAAAGTCCCCCAGCTAAATAGATTTAATCTCCTTGAAGGCATTTTAAAATTCCCCTTGGTGGGGGAGGGGAGGGAGAGAGAGAAGAGAAAAGATTAAGGGAGGTGGGTCATATCTTACCCACATTCTTCCAACTACATATAATATTCTCCCTGAGAAGAATTTCAGGTAAATGTGACTTGTTAGATTTCTAGGAGAGTTCTGTTAGTCCCTTAGAGATTGTCCTGGGTAGGATGGCTAGCCCCTTTATCTAGCTCTAATGATATGATTAGATTTATGTTTTTGTAAGATCCTTCTGGTTATCAGGAGGAAAATGGATAGAAATGACAGAACAAGATTACAGACAGAGCTGAGCTGGGAGACTGTTAAGCAATCCAGATGAGGGTAGAGAGGACAGAGAGAAAGGAAATGCAGAGTAGAATGGTTCTGTGAGTTTTTGGACATAGAACTGAGGGGACATAATGACCAGCAGTGTACAAAGAGAGAAAGGGTCAAGGATGATTCCTAGGCTTCCAGATAGACTGCAACAGGGTGGATGGCATTTACTAAGAAAGAGAACGCTGGAGAAGGAGCTGGATCAAGGAGACAGAAGATGAACCTCTAGTCATGCTGATTCTGAGATATCATAAAGACACCTAAGTAGCCGTGTCCAGCAGGCAACTGTATACATGACTCTATGGGTCTGGCCCTCAGTAGACAAGTCTGGGCTAGAGATATAAATCTGGGAGTCATCAGCATATAGTGGTAATTAAAGCCTTGGGAAAAGATGAGATCACCCAATGGGGGCATACAAAGCAAAATCAGGTTTTTAAATCAATAGTAAAATTCACTGAATCATGGGCTATCTTCTTGTAGACTTAATCAGATCCGAGGAAAGCATTTTTATTTGGTTGATGTGGCCAAATTCAAAGACATTATCATCATTTACTGGAGACATTATATTTAATCAAAGGGGCTGTGCCAATGATGATGATAATGGTGGTGATGGTGAAAACAAAAACAATAATGACAAGCACCGAGTTCTTATTACGTGCCGGACACAGCTCTGAGTGCTTTCCATGTAGTACTAATTATTGAAAGTAGTTACAACCCTATGAGGTAGTCATTATTATTACTCACATTTTACCAGTGAGGAAACAAAAGCAGAGAGAAATTAAATGACTTACTCAAGGTCATATAATAAATAAGCGGCAGAGACAGGATTCAAACCCAACAGTTTGCTTCCTAATTTGTGCTCTTAAAAGCACTCTATACATTCATTAAACCCAAATACTATTCAGAACACATATAAAGCAAGGAGAAAAAAATTAGCACATTAACAACTTTGGCACATCTATTAAATGAGAAACTCTTACACATAATACTGGAATGTATTCATTAACCAAAAAAAACCCTGTAGATTATTCTGAAAAATATAAATGCTTACTATCTATATAACATTTCCTTCCAACAGGTTTGCCTTCAACTTTTCCTTATAAACACAGACAACCTATTTTAGCTCTTAACACCAATGTATGCTTTTGTATAACTACAAATAATGATTTTGCTAATGCAAAGATCATCTGTTTATCTTTTTTTAGAAATAAAAAATATGTACTAATATTATTCAGGTACTTAAATGTCACTTTTCTCTTCAAACCATTATATTAAATAATTAATTTTCCAATAGCCCATGTATGGAAAGTACTATCATTTCCACTATATAAATAAGAAAAATCAAGAAGATAAATTACTAGCCCAGGGGGAAATGAATTTTAGAATCAGAATCCAGGCTACTCAAACTTTCCAGTTCCTTCCTCAAGTTAAGCCTTCTTAAAAAAATAAAAATATTCAAAGTTTTTCTTCTTAGTTCATACAGTAACCAACAAAAACATTATCGTATAAGAGGTCCAGCTGACCTCAAAAGATCTGAAAGCGTTATTGCTTCTCTCTGCCAAAGCAAGGACAGATAACAAAAGGCAAGTGTCTGTGGCACGGTCATCTTCACGATTCCCTTCTCCTTTCGTTGTGAGTATTCAACTCCATCCAGAGATCCAGAGCAGACAGATGTTTCTTAGGAGATAAATGGAGATTTTTAAGAATCCAAGTAACTTATTTGGACAACAAATGAAAAACAACATAAAATCTAAACAGGCATTTTAAATATTGGCATGGTTTGGCTCTGTCCCCACCCAAATCTCATTTTAAACTGTAGTTCCCATAATTCTCATGTGTCGTGGGAGGGACCTGGTGGGAAGTAATTGAACCATGGAGCAGGTTTTATCCACGCTGTTCTCATGATAGTGAATAAGTCTGAAGAGATCTGATGGTTTTATAAAGGGTAGTTCCCCTGCACATGCTCATCTTGCCTGCTGCCATGTAAGATGTGCCTTTGCTCCTCCTTCACCTTCCACCATGATCGTGAGTCCTCCCCAGTCATGTGGAACTGTGAGTCCATTAAAACTCTTTTTCTGTATAAATCACCCAGTCTCGGGTACTTCTTCATAGCAGTATGAAAATGGACTAATACAAGTATCTTAAAACTAGTTATAAAACCTTTACAAAGAGCAATTTGGCAATAAAGAGTAATGAAGGATTAGAATAAAATCAGCCAAAAATGTAATCATGGGATATCTGTGGGAGTGGCATGGGACAGGATTCTAAAGTGGGATTTGGGCCCAGTGTGGTGGCTCACACCAGTGATCCTAGCACTTTGGGAGGCTGAGGTGGGCAGATCACTTGAGGTCAGGAATTCAAAACCAGCAGGGCCAATATGGTGAAACCTCATCTCTACTAAAAATACAAAAAATTAGCCAGGTGTGGTAGTGGACGCATGTAATCCCAGCTACTTGGGAGGCTGACACAGGAGAATAGCTTGAACCCGGGAGGCAAAGGTTGCAGTGAGCTGAGATCACACCATTGCACTCCTGCCTGGGTGATAAGAGTGAGACTATGTCTCAAAAAAAAAGAGGGATTTGAACTGTTTGAATTTTTTAATAGGAACATAAAAATTTTTTAAATAAAGGAAAGGATATACAATTATAATACACAGCAAAACATGTATAACTGCTTTGACTCTGGCCTAAACTCCATGGCCCCTTCTCTACAAGGCCTCTCCAAAACTTCTTTAGCTAGAGCAGCAGCACCTCCTCCTATTCCCATCCTCCAGGTATCCTCTACCATGGGACATTATGGTATCTGCATCCATTCACCAGATGCTTATTCATCTCATTCTTTGTGCCACTCTTCTATGTCTCAGGAAATGACAGTGAATAATGTCTCATCTCTCTTAGAACTTACATTCTAGTAATGGGAGACAGACCAATAAACAAACAAACAAACAAGAAATACAATCAGCAGAGCCAGGTGGCATGGTGTGCACGTATAATCCCAGCTACTGGGGAGGATGAGATGGGACGATCACTTGAGCCCAGGATTGTGAGACCAGTCTGGGCAACATAGAGAGACTCTATCTCAAAAAAAAAAAAAATTACAATTGACAAGACAGTGATGTTACATAGAAAAATAGCAATGTAGAGTCATACAAAGTGATGGGAAGGGAAGAGAGATGTGCTATTTTATATGGGTAGTCAGAGAAACCTCATTGAGAAAGTGACATTTGAGCAGAGACCTGAATTAATTCAGAAAGTAAGTCTTAAGGATGCTGGGAAGAATACCAAGTACATTAGCATGAGTGAACTATGGAAGAGCAAAAAGGCCACTGTGGTGAGAGCATCATGGGATGCTATATAATATAGTTTCTATGTAAATCTGCCATTATTGTGAGGCCTCCCCAGCCATGTGGATCTGTGAGTCCATTAAACCTCTTTTTCTTTATAAGAACAGAAATTTGTAAGGGAAAGTGGTGGGAATGATACTGAAGAGAGAATACAAACCATATTATGTAGAATTTTGCAGGTCATGATTTGTACTTTGGATTTTATTCTAAGTATAAGAAGAAGTTTCTGGAGAGTTTTAAAACATGGAGCAAGAGGACCTCATTTATGTATTTAAAAAGGTCACTCCAGCTGCTGTGGGAAGAATGGAGTTATGGAAGGGCAGGAGCAGAAACAGAAGACCACTCTTCCAGGAAAGCCAAGACTGGGACTTGGACTGGAGTGGCAGCATTGCAGCTGGTAGGAAATGGTGGGATTCTACATAGATTTTAAAGGCAGAGTCAAAGGATTTGCTGATAGATTAAATGTAAAGCACGAGAGAAAAGGAGAAAACAAATATGATTCTAAGGTTGTTGGCCTGAGCAACAAGTAGAATGCAGTGCCATTTACCAAGACAACGAAGATGGCAAAAGAAACCCAGGTCTGATGAGAGAAATCACAGTGTTAGAATTATTTGTATTAAGTGTGAATCTTATTAAGTACACCAATAGAAATGTTGAATGAGCAGCTGAATGTAAGAATCTGTACTTTGGAGGAGAGGTGGGATGAGAGACAGGAATTTTCGTTTCAGCATATAGTTGGTGCTTGGTTAAAGCTGAAGTATTAGGTGAAGTCACCTAAGGAGTAAGGGTAGATAAAGAAGCAGGCCTAGCAATGCCCCTGAGAAGCTCCGCTTTCTTAAACATAAACTCTCAAAATCACTCCTCAAAAATCCCTTTCTCCAAATTCTGTAAGTCCTTTCTTCATAGCACTTATCAGTAACTAAATGTTCTTTATTTGGGCATTTATTGCCTATCTCCTACTACAACATAAACACCTTGAAGGCAGACAGTCTCACCACCATTGTGTCCCAGTGCCCAGAACAGTCTCTAGCACAGAGTAGAAACCAATGTGCAAATAGGCCCAACAGTTCTACTTTGAAGATTTCACCCCCGTGAAATGATTTGAAAGCCATGCAAAGGTTCAGGGTCAAGGAATGTTGTGGCAGCACTGTTTATAATACAAAAGAATTTAGAACAACCTAAATGCCAAAAATAGAAGTTTAATTAAATAATTCCATGCAACGGTATACTACAAAACAATGTCCATAATACTTTAGATCAGGTTCTCAAAGTATACGCCTGGACCAGCGGTATTAGTATCACCTGAGAACCTAATGGAACTACAAATCACCAAGTTTTAACAAGCTTTCCAGGTGATTCTGACAGATGCTAAAGTTTAAGGACCAAGTTTTAACAAGCTTTCCAGGTGATTCTGACGGATGCTAAAGTTTAAGGACCATCAGTTTTAAATGAATGTATAAAGTCACAGATTTCCATAAAATAAATGTGTGCACACACACAACTTTTTTTGGGTATATTCCTTATAATATGGAAGGACCTCTAGTTAAGGTGGCAAATTGAAAACACACATTAGCCTCTGCTCTCTCCTGCTACAATAATTATTATAAAGAGAATTTTTAAAACATGTAAACCTGAGAACAAATAATATGAAAAAGGTGACAAGAACAATAAAATCTGAGAAGTCCGAAAGCATACAGACAGGTGATTACTGCCTTAGCAGTCCTGAGAAAGCTAGATTCAAAGCCAGCAGTGGGGAAAGCCAAAAAGCAGTTTCCACTGGGGAGCCCGAAAGATGGCTCAGGAATTGCTGAAACTCACACCCCTAGAAACTGCATGAAGGCAGGCCTAACACCAGGATGACTGCTTAAAATTCATATTAAGCAGTTCGACGTCCAGATTCTCACCCGAAATCCATACAGTCAAATGACTGCCCCTCCCCAGTCATGGCCAAAAACTGGAAATTTCTTCTCCAGAGAGGTCTCTAGAATAAGGCATGCCAGTAACACGTACCACTGAGAAGTGAAAATAGGAGGCTTAAGTGAAAGTTTACATCCTGAATACTAAAACAATCTCCCATTCCCCTCGGGCCTCCTTCTTCCTACCCAGTTCCCAGAACAGTGACAGCCTGGATTACACACCGCCAAACAGAAGATTCAAAGCTCTGAGGAATCTGATCAGCTCCAGGGGGGAAAGACTGAAAGACGATAATGTGGGGAGGGTGGTGGTGGGGGGTGATTCACTGAGAAAGTAACCTTGCATACAGAGCAGAGCTGACAAGACTCACCATGGAAACAAAGCCTTCTATCAACTTTTAGTCTCCATGTTTAAGTAAGAATAGCTACCCTAGGCTCACTAAACATATAAAAAAAAGCAGAGACCAAAACATCAAGTCAGGGATGAAAGATCATTAATATTCTCTGTGAAATAAAAGACACTCCACAAAAATGGAAGGTAATCCAGGAAAGAAGAAGAAATGGGATTCAGAAAATAAAAAATCCAACAAAAGAGAAATGACAGAATCTCAGGATGCTGGTAAAGAGAGATCCTAGTCAGCCAGGCCACAAGTCTAGAGGCATCATTCTAGATCAGAGCAGAGCAGAGGCTCCAGGGAGACTTCTTCTTGAAGATGACATTGATAGAATACTAAGGTATTAAGAGATTAGAAGAATTGGGAGGAAGTGTGGAGATACATCAGTAATAAATTACACATTAGTGATCAACAGAAAACTAAATAAATTAACAATTATCAACTCCAAGAAAACCACAGGATATACAGAAAAAGTAATCATAGTGAGCTATATGGCTCAGTCTAAATAACATTTATACATTTATAATAACTTAAGCAGTAAATACTGATCTAGTAAAAAATTATAGTAATTATATTGGGAAGAGAGAGAATGAGAAACACACACTCATGTACTGGTGGCTACGTGCAGAGGAGGGACAGTGAGGAATGTATGAAAAAGCTAAAATGGAATTCAATAGCTAATGTCCCAAACCAGAAATCAAGATGTAATACTAGAAGCATGTGATATAGAGATATGGAAGTTACAAAAGAGTTGAAAATGAATACCTCTTGGGAACAGGACATCAGCTGAAGTACACTACAAATTTCATTTTTTTTAAGATAGGGTCTTGCTCTGTCACCCAGGCTAGAGTGTAGTGGCATGATCACAGCATATTGTAGCCTCAACCTCCTGGCTCAAGCACTCCTGCAACCTCAGCTGCCTGAGTAGCTGGAACTGTAGGCAAGCACCACCATGCCCAGCTAATTTTTTTATTTTTTGAGAGATGGTGGTCTCACTATGTTGCCCAGGTTGGGCTTGAACTCCCGGGTTCAACTGAACCTCCCTCCTTGGCCTCCCAACATGCTGGGATTACAGGTGTGAGCCACTATGACTGATAGACTACAAATTTAAAATTTTTTTTATTTTTGCAATTTTTTATAATGACTTACAGAATGATTTGAATTATATGCATGTAGAATTTTGATATAAAAATTTAAAGAATGAAGAAATAATTCAAATTTTTATAAAAACAAACTCTTTCATATATATATATATATATATATATATATATGAAGGAAAAACTTTCTGGAATGATCTAAAATAGCAGTAGTGGTAATTTCTGATTGGTAGAATAACTGGTGATTTTATTTTCTTTGTGACTATCTGCATTTTATAGTTTTATATTGAGTTTCATTAATAATTACTTTTTTTTTTTTTTCAGAGAGTCTTGCTCTGTCACCCACACTGGAGTGCAGTGGTACAATCTCAGTTCACCGCAACATCCGCCTCCCGGTTCAAGCGATTCTCCTGCCTCAGCCTCCCAAGCAGCTGGGAGTACCAGTGCGTACCACCATGCCTAGTTAATTTTTTTATTTTTAGTAGAGACAGGGCTTCACCATGTTGGCCAGGCTGGTCTCAAACTCCTGACCTCAAGTGATCTGCCTGCCTTGGCCTCCCACAGTGCTGGGATTACAGGTGTGAGCCACTGCGCCCCCCAAATAATTACTCTTAATGTAAAAACTAAAAGAAAACTCTAGGGGGTTGGGCATGGTGGCTCATGCCCGTAATCCCAGCACTTTGGGAGGCCAAGGCTGGTGGATCACTTGAGGTCAGGAGTTCAAGACCAGCCTGACCAACATGGTGAAATCCCATCTCTACTAAATACAAGAAAAATTAGTCGGGTGTGGTGGTGCATGCCTGTAGTCCCAGCTACTTGGGAGGCTGAGGCAGGAGAACTGCTTGAACCCAGGAGGTGGAGGTTGCAGTGAGCTGAGATTAGGGCATTGCACTCAAGCCTGGGCAACTAGAGCTAAACTCTTGTCTCAAAGAAAAAAAAGCAAACAAAGCTGTTAAACATAGGTAAACAAAACAATCATGATGCTTTAAAAGGAGCTAATATCTTTCCTTTAAAGGGTTTTTACAGGTCTTCTGGGACTACCTGAGCTCAGGCTTGTCTGAAAAGGTAGAGAAGAAAACTCCAGAAATTCCTTGCTTCCCAATTAGTGGATAATCCTAACACTTTATGCAAAAAGTAACTTATTTGATATCTGTGTCACTATGCAGTCCAGCACAGTGTAAAACTAATCTAAAAACTAAAAGAAAGCTCTAGGGAGTCGGGTATGGTGGCTCATGCCTGTAATCCCAGTACTTTGGGAGGCCGAGGCTGGTGGATCACCTGAGGTCAGGTCTTGTGCTCAGATGGGAATACACTGATAAACAAATTTTTAATTTTTGGAGGGCAAGGAATGTTCGTTGAAAAATTTAACTACACTTAACCCAGATATCAATAAACAATTTCTAACACTAGAGGATTTGGAAAACCTGGTCTGTTTTCCATCATTTAAAAAAAATTTTTTTTTAAAGAAATGTAGTAAAGGAACAACTAAAGTTAATGAACGCTTTAGGAAGAAGGCCTATATTTTGATCTTAAATATATTCCTTATCTATTTCAAGTTATGGAATTGTATCAGAAAGTAAAACACACATGTAACAAGGTAAATTTTACTCTGCTTGTTTTAGTCTATGCTTAGAAATTGGACATACCATCTTTGTCTATTTTACCATATGGCTACTTTATAACATTTTTCTGCTACAACTTTTCTTTGAAAACTCTGAGCCCACACATATATGATCTTTTTGAAGTAACCTCCTTCTTTCTGGATCCATTTGATCGTTATGTCCCTTTAAAATCACACACAAAACAACTCACATGGAGACAATGTGCCTTTAAAAAATTACACTAAGATTTCATTTAGTTTGCCTTTGTCTTAGCCATATGTTTCAGCAAGTCATTCTTCCTTGCTAGACTACGTTTCCTTTCCATGGAGTATCAGAAGATCAGACTAAATTATTTTTAAGGGGCATACCAGCTTTAAAATTCTAAATGGTTTGGTTTTCATTTTTACCTGATTGCGATGCTTTGCTGATGCGGAAAGATTTTCGAGTGTGGACATCAGACTGAGATTCCATTCCACTTTCAAGAAAAGGAGAGTTGACATCACTTAGCAGCTCAGGCTCACTAGCCCAGTCTGAATGACTGAGATTATCTTCTAATACCTGTTTGCAAAATAATATAAATAAAACTGTTGCATAACAGTTTTAAACAGTTCATTTCTGTGAACTTAAACATTTCCTGACCATCGCAAATACCATGAAAGAAACCCCTCTGGAAAACTGCAACTGTCTGCCAAGTCCCTTACTTTTGAAACGTGCTTCTGACAGCTCCCAGCAATGCTTCTTAGAGAAGGGTCCCAGACAAAGATGAGCGAGGAAACCGGCTGCCAGCCCTCCCATCAAGTCTCCTTCTTCTTCCATGAACATCCTCACAGTGCTAATATCTTCAACATTGAAAACATCGGGCATCAATAATGACTCCACACATGCTGGCTGGCCTCTTTTTCACCAAACCTACCTGGGGAATTTTTGCTTTGTATCTTTGGTAATTCTGGTTCTCCTGCCTGAACTATCCCTTTCCCCGCTCTCTGACTCATTACTTACTCCTCATGCCATCTTTCCAACGCACTCTTCAGTGATTTCGCCTTTCCTTGAACTCCTATAGCACATATGATTTGTAACATGAAATCAGCAAGGATATACTATCTTACACCACTGTTTAATTGTTCACACGTGTACTGTTGAAATGACAGAGAGTCCTAAAAAGGTCAGCTGGCTGGCTACCTAAATACCTTATAGCTGACATTACCTAGGGAAACCAATCACAGTCAAAAAGGCATGATTTCAACCCTGCAGGCCAAGAAACTTGATCTTATTACAAGAAGATAAGTCTCCTGTTAAAGAGGCTCATAAGACAATGAAGAAAAAAACCCTCAAAGAATGAAATAAGATGCTTGTGTCCTCTGTCAAGCATTTTCCCTCCCTATAGGGAAGCCCCATGAAAGGGAGGCTGCACCAGAAAGCTGGCTGATGAGCATGAACACACTGAGAAAACTTCCACAGGTAACCACTGCCAGCAGCTCTATCACATACTCTGCCTCTGCCTGACTGTACTATTCAAACTCCTGTCTAAAGCCAGTTTCTCTACTTGTGCACTTAATCCCACCCCTTTGAATATCCAAAGATTCACGTCTACTCTCTCTCCATCGTAACTTTTTCTCTCCTGCATCATTCCTATCAGTCCATAAATATGCTACCGTTTATCCCACTTTTTAAAAGCTCTCCCTTGACCCCAGCAACCATGCCATTTCTTTGTACTTGTTGCAGCAAAATTCCTTGAAAAAGTCCAGATTTGTTGTCTCCAATTTCTCTCCTCTCAGTCTACCTTATATTCCATTCCAATCAAGGTTTTGATCCCACTCTTCACTAACCACTTTGTAGCCCTCTTTCTTCTTGACCTAGTGACAGCATTTATCACAGCTGATCACTGCACTCTAGCCTGGGCAACAGAGCAACACCTCATCTCAAAAAAACAAACCAAAAAATGCTGATAGTGATATGGACAATGAAGTCCAGGCTGAGGTGGTTTCAGATGGAGATGAGGAACTTACTGGGAACTGGAGTAAAGGTTATTCTTGCTATGCTTCAGCAAAGAGACTAGTGGCATTTGGCCCCTGCCCTAGAAATCTGTAGAACTCTGAAGTTGAGAAATATGATTCAGGGTATCTGGCAGAAGAACTTTCTAAGCAGCAAAGCATTCAAGAGGGTGACCTGGCTGATTTTGAAAGCATTCAGTCATGTGCGTTCACAAAGAGATGATCTGAAACTGGAACTTTTATTTAAAAGGGAAGTAGAGCATAAAAGTTTGAAAAATTTGTGCTGAACCGTGAGATAGAAAAGAAAAACCTGGCTGGGCATGGTGGCTCATGCCTGTAATCCCAGCACTTTGGGAGGCTGAGGCAGGTAGATCACGAGGTCAGGAGTTTGAGACCAGCCTGACTAACATGGTGAAACCTCACCTCTACTAAAAAAAAATAATAATAATACAAAAATTAGCTGGGCATGGCAGCACATGCCTGTAATCCCAGCTACTCAGGAGGCTGAGGCAGGAGAATTGCTTGAACCTGGGAGGCGGAGGTTGCAGTGAGCCAAGATCGTGCCACTGCACTCCAGCCTGGGTGACAGACTGAGACTTCATTTCAAAAAAAAAGAAAAGGAAAGGAAAATCCATTTTCTGGGGAGAAATTCAAGCTGGCTACAGAAATTTGCATAAGTAATGAGGAGTGAAAGTGAATAGCCAAGACAATGGGAAAAATGTCTCCAGGCATGTCAGAGATCTTTGAGACAGTCCCTCCCATCACAGGCCCAGAGGCCTAGGAGGGCCCAGCTACTTTGTGCAGCCTCAGGATATGGCACCCTGCATCCCAGCCACTCCAGCTCCAGCTGTGGCTAAAAGGCACCAAGGTATAGCTCAGGCCATGGCTTCAGGGGGTGCAAGCCCCAAGCTTTGGCAGCTTCCACATGGTGTTAGGCCTGTGGGTGCATAGAAGATGAGAGCTGAGGTTTGGGAACCTCTGCCTAGATTAGAGGATGTACGGAAATGCCTGGATGTTCAGGCAGGATTCTGCTGCAGGGGAGGTGTTCTGATGGAGAACCTCTTCTGGGAAATGTGGAGCTGGAGTCCCAACACAAAGTCCCCACTGGGGCATCGTCTAGTTGAGATGTGAAAAGAGGGGCCACTGTCCTTCAGATTGCAGAATGACAGATACACTGACAGCTTGCACCATGTGCTTAGAAAGTCACAGGCACTCAACAGTGGCCCATGAAAGTAGCCTTGGAGGCTGTACCCTGCAGAGCCACAGGAGCAGAGCTGCCCAAGGCCTTGCAAGACCACCCCTTGCATCAGCATGCCTGGATGTGAGACATGGAGTCAAAGCTTATTTTGGAGCTTTAAGATTCAGTGAATGCTCTACTGGGTTTTAGACTTGTATGGGGCCTGTGGGCCCCTTTGTTTTGGCCAATTTATCACATTTGGATTGGGAACATTTACCCAATGCCTGTTCCCTCATTTCATCTTGGAAGTAACTAATTTGTTTTTTATTTTACAAGTTCATGGATGGAGGGTACTTGCCTTGTCTCAGATAAGACTTCAGACTTGGACTTTAGAGCTAATGAATTAACGCTGGAATGAGTTACGACTTTGGGAGACTGTTAGGAAGGCATGATTGATTTTGCAATGTGAGGACACAAGATTTGGCAGGGGCCAGTGGTGGAATGATATGGTTTGGCTCCCCATCCAAATCTCATCTTGAATTGTAACCCCCACATGTTGAGAGAGAGCTAATGAGAGGTGACTGAATCATGGGGGTGGTTCCCCCGTGCTGTTCTCATGATAGTGAAGGAGTTCTCATGCGATCTAATGGTTTTAAAAAGTGGCAGTTTCCCCTGTGTGTGCATTCTCTTTCTCTCTCCTCTCTCTCTCTCTCCTGCCTTCGGCCATGATTGCATGTTTTTTAGGGGCTCCTAGCCATGTGGAACTGTCAGTCAATTAAAATTCTTTTGTTTAGAAATTGCCCCGTCTCAGGTAATATTTTTATAGCAGTGTGAAAATGGACTAATACAGATGCTAATAGCTTTCTCAAACTTAACATGGCCAAAACAGAACCCCTGACCTTCCTGGCCCACTTACCCTTCAGTTGATGACAACTTCCTTCCAGCTGCTCAGGTCAAAAACCTTAGAGTCATCATTGACTCCTTATTCCTCTCTTTCTCTCACACCCCACATCCAATCCATCAGGAAATTCTATTGGCTCTATCTTCAGAGTTTATATAGAATCCTATTACTTATCACCTTCAGTTCTACCACCCAGTCCCGTCCACTGTCATTTCCCATCTAGCAGTGCTTCTTAAACTTTAGTGTACTGTGTATAGGAAGCGCCTAGGGACTTCTTAAATAGCATCCTTTCCCACTCTCTATATTTGCTTGTTACTTTGCTTTTTCTGCACATTTTCAGTAATTTACCTCACCCAAGATAACACAGCTCAAAAGTAAAAACCAGGATTCAGATGTAGTCCTCTTACTATTCTCAAAACAGTTACATCCAAAGCACTAAGGAAATATTTAATGGATATGTTTGAGAAAACTACATTTCTAATTTAAAAGTAATTGTTCCCATTTCCTTTCAAAATAGAGTATGGCTGTATTCTTGAAGTAGAAATTATCTTATCAATTCATTTATCAGCTTAATATTTTACTTACTGAGTATTCACCAAGATTTTCACATGATGCTAATATTGCTTTACACTTAAATTTACTCAAGTCTAGCAAAACCTTTTTTTTTTTAATTTTAACCCAAAAATATTTAAATGTCAGAGAATCCCAGGTTCTGATGCATATTTTCTGTGTGTTAGGCAAAGTCCCACGGCATAAATACAATCAACAAATACCTTAGCTATGAAATTTTAAAGATCAAGTTCTTAGTAGTTCAAGTAATTCTTTTCTTTTTAAAAGTGTTACCTTAGAACCATACAGCATCTTGTGATTTTCTTGAGAAGTATCCAGCTCATGTATCAAGATAGCATAATGTTTCATAGTTGTGATTATAAAATATCTTTTCTAGTTATATTCAAGTTATTTCTCTTGTGAGTTTATTTAAATTAATTGTCTCATATTTTAAAACATTCCCCAAAAGAACTCATTAGGTTATTCCCCTTTTTAATTTTTTTCAGTTAACTTTCTCAGGTTGCCCTCCCTCCCCCCTAGAATAACCATCAATATCTATCAATATTCTAATCCCCTAGAATAACCATCAATATCCTGCATGATTTGACTACTCTTAACTTCTCATTCTTGGGATCAGTATCACATGAGGATATTCAAGCAGCTCAGAGGTTCTCTTTTGCTCATCTCTGTAACCTACTCTTCACCCAGACCCCATTTTCTTAATCCTGGGTCTCTAAATTCTGGCTGTGGAACCTATGAGAACACAAGCAAACAAGGAAACACTGGGTCAAATTCCCAAGCCCTTAACAAATGTGTATCAAACAGATCCTGAATCTCTTCTAGCCATATGAAGAGTAACCACAGATGAGCCCTGACTTGTGATGTTTTGACTTTACTGTGGTACAAAGCAATATGCACGAAGTCAAAACTATACTCCAAGTACCCATGCAATCATACTGTTTTCACTTTCAATAAAGTACTCAATGAATTACATGAGATATTCAACCCTTTATTATAAAATAAATTTTGTGTTTGATGACTTTTGCCCAACTGTAGGCTAATGTAAGTGTCTTGAGCATGTTTAAGGTGGGCTAGTCTAAGCTATGATGTTCAGTAGGTTGGGTATATTAAATGCTTTTTCCTTTTTTTAAGACAAGGTCTCACTCTGTTGCCCAGGCTGGAGTGCAGTAGTGATCACAGCTCACTGCAGCCTCAACCTCGTAGGCTCAAGCAGTCCTCCTACCTCAGCCTCCCAAGCAGCTGGGACTATAGGGCATGTGCCACCATGCTCGGTACGTATTTTTTTTTTTTTTTGTAGAGTTGGGGGTCTCATTACGTTACCCAGGGCTGGTCTCAAACTTCTGGGCTAAAGCAATCCTCCTGCCCCACCTCTCAAAGTGTTGAGATTTCAGTTGTGAGCTGTAACGCTCAGCCTGCATGTTCAACTTCAAGATATTTTCAGCTTACAACGGGTTAATGGGGATGTGACCCCATGCTAAGGAGTGTCTGTACCACACATCAAAAATTATGAAACTGGCCGAGAGTGGTAGCTCATGACTGTAATCCCAGCACTTTGGAAGGCTGAGGCAGGCGGATCACCTGAAGTCAGGAGTTTAAGATTAGCCTGGCCAACATGGTGAAACCCCATCTCTACTAAAAATACAAAAATTAGCCAGGCATGGTGCCAGGCACCAGTAATCCCAGCTACTTGGGAGGCTGAGGCAAGAGAATCACTGGAATCCAGAAGTCAGAGGTTGCAGTGACCTGAGATTGCGTCATTGCACTTAAGCCCGGGCGACAAGAGCAAAACTCCATCTCAACAAAAACCAAACAAATGAACAAAAAAAATTATCCAACTTGCCTTTCGTAGCAGTAGAACCATCCTCAACCCTAAATAAAATGTTACATGGCACATTCATAAAGCAGTTACAAAGAAACTGGTAAAAATATAGCTGCTCTGATGGATGTGGGCGAATATCCAGATTTATTTTTCTTCACATAAAGGCTTCTAAGAGATGATAACTGAGCTGAATCTTGAAATGCCACATAAAGTAAGTAGGTATTCCAAGAAACAGAACAATATATGCAAAAATTCTTTTAATAGTACAGTGATAGAAATTCTATCTTGTATTTAGAAAATCAACCACAAATTCCTTTACGTTTCAACTGGTCTAATAAGTTGTGAAAATTCCACACTACAGGAAAAAGGTGAAGAAAAAAACTGTATTCCAGTGTTTAAATCAGTGACCCTGTCCTTCTGGACTCTAACGGAAACCTCTTAATTGAAAATCCTCTGACAAGGATCATAATCCCAGATACTCAAACTGGTCATGGACCCATCTTCATCTCTACATCTCACTAGACATGTCTTTTAGTCCAACTTTTCTGACGTGTGACTTACCGTAGGTTTCCTTCCAGTGGTATAAACTGGGTTCTTACAATATGCCTGCTTGCTCTTCTGAAGGTAGCGCTTCCAAAAATTATGTAAAACGTCATTCTAAGGTGGAAGGGAGAGGAGTGGTGGGTGATTCAGGTTATGACGACAAATGTGCAGGCATATCTATACCACAGTTCTCTTGTACTTTACATATTAATGTACATATCAATTTCCAGGAAATGTTATATACCGTATTTACAATTTGAGAACAAAATCTTCGGTGTCTATACATAGCATCTATCAAAACCTGAGTCCCATAAAATGCTCATTGGGGACTGATATGTTAAACCAGTGGTTCTCAAGCTTGAGTATGTGTCAGAACCACCTGGAGGGCTGGTTCAGGCTTCCATCTAAATGTCTTCCTACCTGCTTTTCCTTAAAAAGAATTATAATAGGCCAGGAACAGTGGGTCACGCCTGTAATCCTAGCACTTTCGGAGGTCAAGGCAGGCAGATCACAAGGTCTGAAGATTGAGACCATCCTGGCCAACATGGTGAACCCTGTCTCAACTAAAATACAAAAAATTAGTCAGGCATAGTGGTGCATGCCTGTAGTCCCAGCTACTCAGGAGGCTGAGGCAGGGGAATCGCTTGAACCAGGAGGCAGAGATTGCAGTGAGCTGAGATCGCACTACTGCACTCCAGCCTGGGACAGAGCAAGACTCCATCTCACAAAAAAAAAAAAAAGAATTATAATATCATCATAGTATCAGGTACCTGAGAAACACAGAACAAAATCCTTCTTAATTTTAGATTTTAGAGAAGGAAAGGACATTAAAATCACCTAGCTGAGTCCTTTTCTTTTGCATATTAAGTAAATTAAGGATCAGAGTAAGAAGGCAACTGATACATGACTACACTTTTAGTTAGGAGCAAAGCTGCTCCAGGTTTACTAACCAGTCCCAAGTGAAAGTAAAGCTAAACAAAAAAACTTTTCCAGCCAGGCACAGTGGCTCGCTACGGTAATCCCCAGACTTAGAGGCCAAGGTGGGAGAAATTGCTTGAGCCCAGGAGTTTGAGACCAGCCTGGGCAACATAGTAAGACCTCATCTCTACAAAAAATTTTTTTAGCCATGTGTGGTGGCAAACGTCTGTAGTCCCAGCTACTTGGGAGGCTGAGGTGGCAGGATCACTTAAGTCTGGGAGGTTGAGGCTGCAGTGAGCTGTGATCAGGTCACTGCACTCCAGCCTGGGCAATAGAGCAAGACCCTGTCTCAAAAAACAAAACAAAACAAAAAGACTTTTCCATTTATTCGTCATCTACTAGGTACCAGGCATCCCTTAGCTCTAACACAATATTGTAAGATAGCTATTAGCTTCATTTCACCATTGAAGAAACTGAGTAACTTGGCCAAGATCACCCAGCCAGTAAGTAGAAAAACTATGAATAGGATTTGAAGTCAGTTCTGATTCCGGAGCTTGTGTATGTGGCATAATGCTACTCAACTGATCAGGTCTAAACATACGCTCACCGGCTAATTTCAGAAAAATTGCTTTCGGAATTAACCCCTAATGAAGTGAGCATAAAGCCACATAGGAATAAACCCTGCTACAGCTATATAGTATAACTATATAAAACTACTTTTAAACATTTATGCATAGAATAACTACATAAGGAGAAATCAGATCACAAACCTCTGCTATCAGCAATCATACCTAATGCAATGACTGTAATGGGTTAGCCCCTGTTGTTTCATGTTTCTTAATTTTTAATTCTTAATGCCTTTCAAGGTAGGCCCAGCATCCATTTAGGCCATGCACTGGAACTGTGGTTGTTCTGTTTTGGCTTGCCCCAACCACCAGTTTGAACAGCAAAGGCTCCTCTACGAATATTTCCTTGGTGACTGCAGACCACATTGATCTTTCTCTGTTCTCTTTTTGCCCTTAATATCACTTATGAGTAATATCACTTATAAGTGAGGTGGTGGCTCACACCTGTAACCCTAGCACTTTGGGAGGCCGAAGCAGGCAGACTGCCTGAGCTCAGAAGTTTAAGACCAGACTGGGTAACATGGTGAAACCCTGTCTCTACTAAAATACAAAAAATTAGCAGGGCGTAGTGGCGTACGCCTATAGTCCCCAGCTACTCAGGAGGCTGAGGCAGGAGAACTGCTTGAACACGGGAGGCAGAGGTTGCAGTGAACCAAGATCATGCCACTGCACTCCAGTCTAGGTTACAAAGCAAGACTCCACATCTTAAAAAAAAAAAATCACTTGAGTATATCACCATATAAATTCATGTCTACTCATTTCACATATGCATAAATCCCTCTCCCCAACTAGGCCAGATATCTCAACAGTTGGTTTCCAATGAAGAATATGAAGCAAGTGAACAACTTGTTTCTAAAAAACTGGCTTTTTAAAGCATTCCAGAAATGGCTTGTACTAGATGAAGGAATATGAAATTCAAGTAACTGCAGAAATACTATGTTGCTCCAGGGAGGCAGCAAAGTCAAAGTGTGGTCCCTGCACTGGAAACATTGGTGTCCCTTGAGAACTCATTAGAAATGCACATTCTTAGGCCCTACTCCTGACCTACTAACTTAGAAATTCTGGGACTAGGGTCCAGTGACTGGTGTTTTATGAAGCCCCCCAGGTGATTCTGATGCACACTCAGGTGAACCACTGGTTTAACATATCACTGTCCAAAGCACATTCTCTGGAACTCGAGTCGTGACAGACATTATGTACATACACCAAACGATTTTGTTCTCAAATTGTGAACACCACACAGAACATTCCCTGGAAATTAAACAAGCATATTAACACAAAAAAGGTACTAATAAAACCCCAAAGTTATTTGAGTTTTACTTTATTTAACCTGTTGTTTCCCAAGTATCTGAAGACTAAAACCTTTACATTTTTCTTTCAGATGTACTGCTTATTTACATCCTGTAGAACACACTTCCAGAATTGCTGGCCTACTGAAAGGATTAAAGCAAAAACATCAGAAAAAGTATTCTTCCAGTAGCCCTAGTATTATTACTGATTTCTCCTTAGTTCCACTCTAAATCTTACTGTTCTTTAAGAATAATATGTAAAATTAGCATCGAGTCACAAATGTATTTACCTTTAACTCTGGGCCTACTCCAAGGTTCTTTAAGGCTTCTGCTTGTTGATAAAGAATGTGCTGGAAACCTTCACACACATACCAATCCCAGCCTTTTTCTAAATGATAAATCGCACATTTTAGCATTTGCATTCCTAATTTACTAAGTTTAATGCTACTACAGTTACAATTTGTGTTTTACACATTATGACTTGAATTTTTCCTTTTTTTTAAATTAACCCACAACTTAGCAGCTTAGTGACTTGAATTTTTTCTACCATTGAAAAAGGTTTCCATTCTTATAGTCTCTTGTTTACAACCTAGCAAATGTGTAACCAATTGCTGAAACTAAATATTTTATATAATTTCAGATTTCAAGTGTTTTCCATTATATATATTTTTTCTGAAATACTAACCTAAAGGTAAAAAAATGAATAGTCACCATGTTAAAAAAAGTGAAACAAGTTTTAAAAATGCGTATTTTCCTGAACGATGCCCAGCAGAATCCTAAATGAAAATACTCAGTCACCGCTTCCACTACTTTTCTGTTGCATCTCACAAGGGAAGAGTGAACTTGTAGTGAATGAATGAACGAATGTCAAGATCGCATGATACAGGAGTGTAGAAATGGCAATATGAATGCTCAAAGAAGATAACCTACTCAGTGGCATTCTGCTTTTTCTGAAATGGTTCTAGGTTATAAGGAGAAAATTAAAGCAAGGTGCTAATACTGATCTCAGCCCAGCGCCAAGTGTGTGTGCTGGGTATTTCAAGTGGGTTATTTTCTTGAATACTCAAAACTACCCTAAGAGAGATTGTGAAGAAACCTGCCACCACAACAGACAGGGTTACATGTTTAATGACAACTACCAGCTGAAGGAAAAGTCTGTGAAGACCCTTATGTTTTACCCCTCACCACTGGAAAAATACTGTAACTCTTCCAAAAGCTTGTTATCAGTACTTCTTACATGGAGCTTCTGAGGTCTGTTACTGACTTCAAGATTTCTTCTCTGCAGAATGCCAGAGGATTCAACTCTTCTCCCTTACCTGAATGTCACAAAGTCTCCCCATCCCTGCTGAATGACCCAATTCTTTCCCAAGAAGGGTCTCAGGTTGTAAGAGTCTAACAGAAAAGCCAGTAATTTTGATGGGTATATAAATAAAGGAGGTTTAAACTCTTCAAGCTATATGCATATACTCCCTCTTCTTCTTGCATACTGTTCTTAGAAACTGATAAGGTTATATTCTGAGTCTGTGTTCCTATTTTCCATAATGGATGATATTTTGTTCTCATTTTACAAATGAAGAAATGAAGGGCAATGAGGTTGACTGTAAGACACTTAATACCTAATATAAAGCACCTGAGGTTCCTTAAGAAATGTACGTCCAAACTATACATTTTAACAATTTAAATAGGTCAAGATCAAATTAATCAGGTTTTACTCTGACAAAATTTAACAAAAATTAATCAGGTTTTAGCCTAATAAAAATAGTCACTACTAAAGGCTAAACAGAAACATGAAATAGCATTTAGGCATTCACTGTTACTCATCGAAGAATATCAATGTGGTCGGGCGCAGTGGTTCACGACTATAATCCCAGCATTTTGGGAGGCCCAGACAGGAGGATCACGAGGTCAAGACATCGAGACCATCTGGCCGACATGGTAAAACCCTGTTTCTACTAAAAATACAAAGATTAGCTGGGCATGGTGGCATGCACCTATAGTCCCAGCTACTTAGGAGGCTGCAGCAGAGGAATTGCTTGAACCCAGGAGCTGCAGTGAGCCAAAACTGTGCCACCACTGCACTCCAGCCTGGCAACAAAGTGAGACTCCATCTCAAAAAAAAAAAAAAAAAAAAAGAATGTCAATGTATTTTGTAACTATTTCATAGACACACACATATAAATAAATAAATACATATATTTTTTAACGTGTGTGTATCCTTAAAGCTATCTCATATAGAAGAGTCCCCATTATCATTAGCCTCATTTCAAACTTCGGAATTTGGTCCTACGTACTTAGTCACAAAAACAAAAAGCATCAGTTACACTTTACCTAAGATCCTTCTCAATAATGGTTAATTTTATGGACTCACGGGATTAATAAAATACTTTACCTTTCTAAGCACACTTATGCTGGGGCCATTTTAAGGGAAAATAATTTTCCCAATGGGTGTGTTAAAAATTCAATAAGAGAAACAGATTTCTGGAAGCTCAATATTGTATTCAACTTCCTAACAATTCCACCGTTGAATTATTTCAGAAAACAAGTATTTTTTCTATAAAAGCACAGGAGATCATATTCAGCACAATGAATAATAGACATAGAAGAACATATGCCAGTAGATAAAATCTGTCATTTTCTCTAGAATCTACTTAAAATTCCATTCCATGTCTCACATCATGAAAGTGAAAGATGTGAATAAAGAATGTTAAGCACATGTGAAGAAAGAACTTACCAGAGTTATTTTTTCTTTTAAGCCCCCGGTTGAGGGTTTTTATCTGGGTATTAGGAATAACATCACTGTTTATAACTTCCTTAGATCTCTACAGGAAACAGAACAAGACCATTAAAAAGACAGTTTTACATCCCCCTAGGCATTTTTCCAAGCATTTTCTAATGAACCAAACTGTGAGTGCCAGGACTGAGGATGGTAAAATCTTGGGAAAATGATAAATCTTTAACATTCTAGTTAATCTTTCTATTGTTTCTTGATTCAAAATTTCTCATTTGAATCTCATTTCTCATTCCAGGCACCTAAACAGTGCCTGGAATACAGTAACCATAAAGTATTTGTTAAATGAATAAACTTTTACTTTAAATCACTTTTTAACTTTTACAAACCAAAAGTCAAATTTACTCACTTTTTTCTCCACACAAAATACACTTCAGTATTAAAATAATTTAATGTATTTATTGTAACTGGTAATGCCTAACCTACAGACAGATTGGTTTCGGCCTTCTTTTCCATGTCTTTGAATAATACTCTAAAATTGCTTTCATTTCTGAAATTATAAAAGTACTCATTACATTTTATTTTTAATTAAACTTATAGAATTTTAGAATGACTAAAATGGTTCGTATAATTCATACCAGAGTCTTCAATCCCAACTGCTCTCAATGGCAAGTATCAAAGATTCTGGCTCCCCTACAACTAAAAATAAACTGTTGAGTCTTTTTTTTGTTTTTGTTTTTGATTTTTTTTGGAGACGTAGTTTCGCTCTTGTTGCCCAGGCAGGAGTACAATGGCGCAATCTTGGCTCACTGCAACCTCTGCCTCCCGGGTTCAAACGATTCTCCTGCCTCAGCCTCCCAAGTAGCTGGGATTGCAGGCATGCGCTACCATGCCTAGCTAATTTTGTATTTTTAGTAGAGACGGGGTTTCTCCATGTTGGTCAGGCTGGTCTTGAACTCCCAACCTCAGGTTATCCGTCACCTTGGCCTCCCAAAGTGTTGGGATTATAGGTGTGAGCCATTGCACCCCGCCGAGTCTTTTCTTTTTTTGAATGGAGCAACATTTTATTCCATAAAGTAGATTAAATGTTCCCATTATGAGTCTTAATCCCAGAAGAAAGGTAAGGGTTTTTGACCAACAGGGGACATTACTGTTTTTCTAAATTTAGAGATTTGGAATGAAATTTATCTTTTTACTTTCCATAAGAATAAAAGACACGTCTCTACCACGAGGATTTTTGGAATGTAGTCTCTCTAATCACAGAAACCATATTCAAAGCAATTCTGGCATACTGGGTTGGCCACACTGAGAACATAAGACACATCAGAATAAATATAAAAGCTGTCATCTAGCAAGGATAAGTAAAACTTATAAAGGGTAGCCAGAAAAAAAGACTTAAAATCTGTACTACACATGATGTGAAAAAGCAAAAAACATGAAAAAGTTACATCTAAAACCAGAACTATAATTAATTAAATTACTGAATGGCGATTCTGGAATATTTACAATCTATAACAATGCCTGCAAATGTTTAGATCAAGTATTTTTCCAAACTGTTAAGGCAAAAGATTAAACAGTACTCACACATCACTTTCTCCATTTCATACACAGGAAAAAAGAGACAGATATAGAGATAACTGGTGATTTTAGCTTTCAGCTTCATAATTTCCAAATTTTCTGCAGTAATTATACATTGCTCTTGTAATCATAAAAATCTATTAAAATCATACAAGTCTAGCCTATACCTTTTTAAATACCCATGAAACTCTTGCAAAAGTATCTATTGTCTAAATTCAACAGATTTATGACTTTACAGTTTTTTTCCTGGATAAAATATACCAGGATAACATCTTGGCTCCTTTATCAATTCGGAAGGCCTTTCCCAGACCTTGAGTGTGTGCCCAGAGCTTGAGAGTTATATACAGAGGAAGAGGGAGGGCAATAAAAGGGGCAGAAAGACAGGGCAAGTTGTACCATGACTTCCATTTTCCATAGCTGTAACTGTTTCACAGGCCATTCCCTGCTCACTGTATTTCAATATCATCACCACACTGCCCAACTCCAGGGAGCCCCAACTACATCACATTCTCACATTCTATGTGAAGAACGTGGCTGGATCTCCAGAAAGACAAGAATAACTACTGAATTTGTGCAACACAGAACTTTTTTTTTTCCTTTAAGCCTATCGTCTGAGAGGAAGGCAGTGAGCTAGGTTCTTGATCTTTATAAAGATGTTGTCCACCTTCATGAACTCTCCATTCATGACTAGTTACTCCACACGGGTTGACAGTCTTTCAAATGGGGAGCTAGGCAGTGGTATTAGATTCTTGCAAACTAAAAAATGACTGCAGCAGATTTGACCAAACAGAATCAAATGGAAACATTATCAAAATCAGAACTAGAAAAGCAATTAGTTAATGTAGTTCAATTCCCATAAAAATAGTCCTCTGACTTCAACTACTAATGGCAAATACTCCATTAAACAAACTCTTTCTTCGCTGTGTTTATAACTACACTACAGTATAAAAGCAAGAGTGAGTAAACCTGCCAGCTCCTCACTACACACTGAAGGTGAGGACCAAACAGCACATCTGTCAAGTGCACAATCTGACATACACAGACATGCACACACTCACGCACACACAAACTACGAAACTATCACTATAATCAACACAACAAATATCTCCATCACCCCAACAATTTCATCGAGTGAGTACAGATCTTTCTAACATTCTGTGTGACTAAATAGGAAGCAGAGATAAGCACTCTGGCTGCAGACTGAAGAACACTGTCTCAAGGAAAAGCGCTTGTGTAACAGACTTGCAAGCTCAATTCACCAGCTTTTTCAAGGGAAAAATTTTTTCCTGTTATTCACTTCATATATTTTGTCCAGGTTTTTCGTTGTTTAAGGAACAAAAGGAAATCTGGTCTCTGTTACTCCATCTTAGCCAGAAGCAGAAGTCTACTCGGTTACATTTACTTGTCCCAAATCTGCCTTTCTTAAGCCTGTATGGTGAAGGTAACACTTGTTCCTTCCTGGCTCTGTAGACTTTGAGGAAATCCTTTTCCCCAGAGAGTCCTGGCACATTTAGCCTGTCCAGTAGCAGACTGTCTACCCCCTTGATTATTTTGGTGATGCTGGCCTGCAGGTGTATTCACAATAGGACCTAGCACTCACAGTGTGAAGGTGGGCTTGTTTCCAAGGTTACACAGGACAGTATGACAATCTCTACTTTAAGAGGCAGGTGTGATGGGTAAAACGAACACTGAAGACAGAAGACTCACATTACATTCAGGTCCTGACTGAACACTCGGTACTTGCATAACTTTGGCAAACTCACTCAACTTGTGAGCCCTATCAACAGGTGTAACAGTACCTCTCACAGTTTGTGATGAGGAGGAAATGCAATAATGGAGCCAAAAACACTTTGCAATCTATAAGGTACTATACAAAGATAACAGGATAATGAAGCATAGTTCCAAAATATTCCCAATAATCCTCAAGCTTTCTAACATTCTATCTTCCAAACCTCTAAGCCACCATGACACATTAAAAAAAAGTAAGTACTAACTAATAAAAAGAAATGTATCATCTTCTAAGTACAACTTTAATTATTTCCCTTCAACCAACACTCTGAATAAGAGGTCATTTATAAACATGGCTCCACATAATTTCAAAAACTCATCCTCAATCTAATTCACAAATTCCTTAACCTATGTGTAAGTACCTAAGACCACTCGCATCCTTGGAAATTTGGCATTGCATGAGTGACAAGAATCAACCAAATTCTTTGGGACTTAGACTATATATCAGGCTGAAACAGCAATTTTTAAAACATATGCAAATTCATAAATGGTGTTTGTTACTTACCTCTGTAACATTGTGGCAGGAAGTGCAGTAATATTTGCCTTCATCAGTAAGACCCCATGAGACAGCCTCACACTGAGTACAGCGTTCTTTAAACTCTTCCTGTGGGAGAAGAGGATAGAAAAGGTGTTCCCATCAAGCCAGTTGAGTGCATTATACTGCAGTGGGTTCCTGGGGACTTTATAAATAAAATCTTAGACAATAGAAAATATATCAGAGGGATTATCTGCAAACAAGGAGAGGAGTGGTATGAAAGCAAATTAAACTATTGGAGGAAATTTATTGAAATATGCAGAGAGGAAAAAAGAGAAAAGGAGGTGATGGGATAAACTGGAAACAAAGATGAGTAAACAAAGCTCCTTGAAAATGCTGTGAGAAAGATGACAGAGAGAAGACTTTTTTAAAATGCGAATACCATTTGGAACTCCTCCAGGACACTAAAAGCACATGCCACAGAGGAACTAGATTTGTACTAGCTTCAAGTTTTGATTTATCCACTCGGCAACGTAAGGAATCAACTATGTGCGTACTAGGCATTTTACTAGGTGCTAGGGATTCGAAACAGACATGGTCCCTAGTCTGGGAATACACTAGCTAATGGTGAGTTATAATTATTAATTCATCAGCCTAGCATTTACAGAAGTTAGCCACCCACCATTCAATAAATATTTTTTGGGCATCTACTATAAGATAGTACTGCTTCTGTATATACAGGCCTAATTCTCTGATTCCCAACTCTTTGGAGTTTGACTTGTTATTAGCGTTGATCTAATTATCGAGTTATCATTTAATACCATCAAAGTGTGTGTGCCATCTGGCTGAGTACAGGGGCTCACCCCTGTAATCCCAGCAGTTTGGGGGGCTGAGGCAGGAAGATCACCTGAGCTCAGGAGTTCAATACCAGTCTGGGCAACATAGCAAGACCCCCACCCCTACAAAAAATAAGAAAAAATTAACCAGGAGTGGTGGCTCGAGTCTGTAGTCCTAGCTAATTGGGAGGCTGGGGCGGGAGGATCTCTCGAGCCCAGCAGGTCAACGCTGCCGTAAGCCGTCATCTTGCCACTGCGCTCCAGCCTGGGGGACAAAGTGAGACCTTGTCTCAAAAAGAAAAAACGAAAATGTGTCATTTTACGCAGTAGCTTAAAAAAAAAAAGCATGCCAAATTAATTTTGGCAACTTGGTAGTGTTCAGTGACCCCGTACTAACACTACGATGAATGAACCTGGGTGGTGGAGGTTGCAGTGAGCTGGACAATTTGGGGAGTTCCCAAATCTTAATCTAGAATCGTGCGGAAGACTGTGGCGAGGATTCCCAGAGAGACCGACAGGGGTTACAAGGAGGCATCTCAGGTTCCAAGTCCTGCCCCTCCCTCACCCACCCCAGCATCAAAGGGAACTTGTAGGTGGTCCAGTCTCGAGAGGATGAGCCCGGTGGGTGGCCACCCCACAAAACCCACAACTTCATCCTTAAACACACCCATAACGACAAACACCACACCCTCCCTCACCCACAACCTCGTCGAGCCAGAAACTCCAGCCTTTTTACCAAAGCCGCGCGCGCACGCGGCCCGCCAGCCCCAGACCTCACCCCGCCCCGCAGCCCTGCGCCCCGCCTTCCTACAACCGGTGGCCGCCCCAGCCCACAGCCTCCGCCGCTCCTCCCCAGCTTCTCTTCCCTCCGGCCGCCACAGTCAGGGCCCGCCAGGCGCACCGCCTCCTTACCGCCTCCTCGAGGTCCATCGCGGCGCCGCGGCAGTTGCCACCGCCGAGACCCGTTACCCGAGTAGCGAGAACAGCTTCCGGGAGAGGCGGGAGAAGCCCTCCGGCCGGAAACGCAAGCCCCGGACTTAGGATTCCGTGCGCCTGCGCGGCACCGAAACCACACAGTCGGAGACGAGGCTCAGCAAAGCTGGCAGCCCCTCGTAGACTGTCTTCCTTTCCTCCTACTGGGAACCAAAACTAACCAATAAGAAAGTGGGCGACGCCTACTGCTGAGTAATTCGATCAAACTCTGTTCGGACGGTCATCCATTCCGAGACCTACTTGCTTATCAGACTGCTGGGGGTGCTGCGCAGGACCGGGTTCGCGAGCGCGGGCTCTGCCCTCCGGGTCTCGCCCCTCGCTGGCTTTTTTTAAGGGGAAGAATCGGGGCTTGGAGGAAAGCTCACGGGCTGTGAGTTAGACCTAGATTTCTAATCACGGCTCTCCTGCTTACTTGTGCCTCAGTTTCCTCCTCTGTAAGAATTAGATGTTATCTGTGAGCCCCTTGTAATTGAGTCTCCGCCGGGTGTGATGACTGACGCCTGTAATCCTAGTGCTTTGGGAGACTGAACCGGGAGGATCACTTGAGGCCAGGAGTTGGAGACCAGCTTGGGCAACAAAGCCTGACCCGTTCTCTCAAAAAGTAAATAAATAAATGCATAAATGAATATAACTGAGTCTCAGCAATTGCTTAGTAAATTTAGCTCGTACTGATTCTTCATTTAACACATTCATTCCTTGTTTTATTAATAAAACAGGCACTGGTTTGGGTCCTGGGCATTCAGCAGTGAACGAAGTAAACAAAAGCCCTTGCCTTCATGGAGATTCTATTTTGATGGGGAGAGAAAAAAATAAATAAGGAAAATACGTGATATGTTAAATTGTGTTGAGTGCCAAGGAGAAAAAGAGGAGAGAATGGGAGCAACCAGGTGGTTTCAGTCTGAAACGGAATGTTCAAGAAAGATCTCACCGAGAAGAGGATTTTTGATATAATATTTCTCAAGAAGTTAGAAAAAAGGTTAAACTGATGAATAATGGGATGAAGGAAATTTTTTAAAAAGAAAAATTAATAGAGAAAGAAAAAAAAGACAAAAAACAGGAAAAAAAGAGAAAGCAAGCTTCGATAGAGAGGCTTCACAAAGGCTTGGCGTGGTGGCTGGTGCCTGTAATCCCATCAGTTTGGGAGGCGAAGGGCAGAGGATTGCTGGAGTCTAGGAGTTGGAGACTATCCTGGCCAACATAGTAGACCTCATCTCTATAGGCTGGAGTGCAATGACGCAATCTCAGCTCACTGCAACCTCCACCTCCCAGGTTCAAGCAATTCTCCTGCCTCAGCCTCTGGAGTAACTGGGATTATAGGCACAAGCCACCATGCCTGGCTGATTTTTGTATTTCTAGTAGAGACGGTTTCTACTAGAAATGTTGACCAGGCTGGTCTTGGACTCTTGATCTCAAGTGATCTGCCCACCTTGGTTTCCCAAAGTGCTGGGATTACAGGCGTGAGCCACTGCACCTAGCCTAAAAGATAATTTTTAAGAAGAGAGTCTTAACAAACTAACATTAGCTCTCTCAAAAGACAAATAAATTTGATAAACTCTAGAAAGACTGATCAAAAAGTAAAGAAGAGCCTAGCTTGGTGGTGCGCACCTGCAGTCCTAGCTACTTGAGAGGATGAGACAAGAGGTTTGCCTGAGCCCAGGAGTTTAAGGCTGCAGTGATAATCAGACCACTGTGCTCTAGTCTGGGCAATGGACTAAGAAAATCAAAATAAACTGTTATCAGTGACATCACTAACCAATATATAGTGATATCACTACAAATACCACACACATGAAAAAGACAACTCTAGGTCAATAAATGTGAAAATTTGAAAGAAATGAACAAATTCCTAGAAAAACAAGTTATCAAAAGATATGCAAGAAGAAATAGAAAATCTGAACAATCGGTGGCTCAAGCCTGTAATCCCAGCACTTTGGGAGGCCGAGGCAGGTGGATCACGAGGTCAAGAGATTGAGACCATCCTGGTCAACATGGTGAAAACCCGTCTCTACTAAAAGTACAAAAAAAATTAGCTGGGCATGATGGCGCGTGCCTGTAATCCCAGCTACTCAGGAGGCTGAGGCAGGAGAATTGCCTGAACCCTGGAGGCGGAGGTTGCGGTGAGCCGAGATCGCGCCATTGCACTCCAGCCTGGGTAATAAGAGCAAAACTCTGATTCAAAAGAAAGAAATCGACTGCATGAGTTTAAAAAAAAAAAAAAAAAAAAACTCCCTGAAATGGCATAGCTGGTAAATTCTACCAAATTTTTAAGAAAAAAATAGGCCAGATGTGGTGGCTTGTGCCTGTAATCCCAGCACTTTAGGAAGCTGAGGTCGGTGGATACTCGAAGCCGGGAGTTCGAGACCAGCCTGACCAACATGACAGAACCTTATCTCTACTAAAAATACAAAAATTAGGCGGGTGTGGTATTGCATGCCTGTAATCCCAGCTACTTAGGAGGCTGAGGCACAAGAATCGCATGAACCTGGGAGGCAGAGGTTGCAGTGAGCCGAGATGGTGCCATTGCATGCACTCCAGCCTAGGCAACTGAAGGAGACTCTGTCTCAAAAAAAAAAAAAAAAAAAAGAAGAAGAAGAATAAAAATTAAAACCACACCGAGCAGCTGGGTGTGGTGGCTTACGCCTGTAATCCCAGCACTTTGGGAGGCCAAGGTGGGTGGATCATGAGGTCAGGAGTTCAAGACCAGCCTGACCAATATGGTGAAATTCCATCTCTACTAAAAATACAAAAATTAGCCAGGTGTGGTGGCACATTCCTGTAGTCCCAGCTGCTCAGGAGGCTCAGACAGGAGCGTTGCTTGAACCAGGGAGGCAGAGGTTGCAGTGAGCCAAGATCTTGCCACTGCACTCCAGCCTGGACAACAGAGCAAGATTCCATCTAAAAAAAAAAGACATCTGACATGCTAAGAGAAAATAAGTATCTGCAATTAGTATAACAGACAAAGGTTTAATTTGCATCATCAAAAATTAAAAAGACAAACAACCACACAGAAAAATTATGCAAAAGATCCAAAAAATGGCTATTTGACATATAAAAAAATCATCAACCTTACTAGTAATCAGAAATATGAAAATTTAGACTAGATACACTTTGCCCCTATGAGAATTGGCCAAAATAAAAAGGCTGCACATCAATGAGAATTTAAAACAATGGATTTAAATCCTAGATTAACAAACTTTTTAAAAAAAATTTCTTTTTTTTTACTTTAAGTTCCAGGATACATATGCAGAATGTGCAGGTTTGTTACATAGGTAAATGTGTGCCATGTGGTTTGCTGCACCTACTAACCCTAGGTAGGTCTTGACCCTCACAAACATTAGGCTTTGTCCTAATGCTCCCGTCCCCTTGCCCATCTCCCCGACAGGCCCCAGTGTGTGTTGTTCCCCTCCCTGTGTCCATGTGTTCTCATTGTAGATGAACAATTTCAATACCATGGGGAGATTTAAAAGTCTATTAATGCCTAGATTCCAGATTGGACCAATTCAATCAAAACTTCCAAAAAACAGTACCTGGGCATCAGGGTCTTTTGTTTATTTGCTCCTTTGTTTAACAGCCTTGGCTAATTTCACTCTGAGGTTGAGGGTCCAAGACTGAAAACCATTGCTATGTTACAGGTAGAGTGTAAATTGATGTTTGCTTTCTGTAAAGAGCTATGAAACCTTTTTTTACATAAACCAAGTTTGTTTTGCTTATTACTCTTCATTATTTCTCTTTAAAATTTTTTAATGCAAGGCTTCTCAAATTTTAGTGTGCATATGTTATTTTTCTCTTTGTTTTAAATAGCGTTATTGAGATATAATTGATAGTAAAAAAACTGCACATCTTTAATGTATAAAATTTGATGAGTTTGGATATATGCATATACCTGTGAAATCATTACTACAATGAAAGTAATAAATATATCCATCACCTGAAAAAATTTCCTTCATCTCTGCCTTTCTTGTGGTGAGAACACTTAATATGAAATCTACTACTTAAATGTTTTAAGTGCACGATATATACTGTTAACTATATGTACTATGTTGTACAGCAGATATCTAGAACTTATCTTTCATAAATAAAAAATTTTTTTTTTGAGACAGAGTTTCGCTCTTGTTACCCAGGCTGGAGTGCAATGGCATGATCTCGGCTCACCGCAACCTCTGCCTCCTGGGTTCAGGCAATTCTCCTGCCTCAGCCTCCTGAGTAGCTGGGATTACAGGCACGCACCACCATGCACAGCTAATTTTTTGTATTTTTAGTAGAGGCGGGGTTTCACCATGTTGACCAGGATGGTCTCGATCTCTTGACCTTGTGATCCACCCACCTCAGCCTCCCAAACTGCTGGGATTACAGGCGTGAGCCACTGCCCCCAGCCCATAAATAAAATTTTATACCCATTGAACAATTAAATAAAA
>CAUYOR010081507.1:0-37588 GCA_963573925.1 Callimico goeldii
TTTACACTCCCACCAACAGTGTAAAAGTGTTCCTATTTCTCCACATCCTCTCCAGCATCTGTTGTCTCCAGATTTTTTAATGATCGCCATTCTAACTGGCGTGAGATGGTATCTCAACGTGGTTTTGATTTGCATCTCTCTAATGACCAGTGATGATGAGCATTTTTTCATATGTTTGTTGGCCTCTATACTCTTCTTAAGAAATACAATCTGGGCATAGAGGCCCACACCTGTAACACCAGAGCTGTGGGAGGCCAAGGCAGGCAGATTATCTGAGGTTAGGAGTTCGAGACCAGCCTGGTCAACACGGCAAAACCCTGTCTCTACTAAAAATGTAAAACTTAGCCAGGTGTGGTGGCACATGTCTATAATCACAGCTACTTGAAAGGCTGAGGCAGGAGAATCAATTGAACCCACGAGGCAGAGGTTGCAGTGAGCCAAGATCATGCCATTGCACTCCAATCTAGAGCGAGACTCCATCTCAAGAAAAAAAAAGAAGAAGAAGAAATACAGGTCTTAGAAAATAAAATATAATAAAAACAAAAACCAGTGATGAACTGGATACTAGAATAGACCAGGTGGAAGTACACATTGGTAGACTCTAGCCAGAAGGATAACAGATCCGAATGATAAGAGAAAAGTTAAAAGCCACTGCAGATAGTTTGAGCAACATCGAAAATCCTTCTAATGAGAATTATGGAGCAGAGAAAGAAAAGGATGGACTGAAGAATCCAAAATCATTTACATAATAAAGACATTTACATAATAAAGACATACCTTATGAAGATATTCTTCATTTATTCCTCCAAACATTCAAGCATTTAATAGACATTTATCAAATGGAAAGGATGATGGTAGGTACTGTATATGCAATGATGAGCAAAAACACAATCCCTGCTCAGTTGGGTGCAGTAGCTCATGCCTGTAATCTCTGCACTTTCGGAGGCCGAAGCGGGTGGATTACAAAGTCAGGAGTTCGAGCCCAGCCTGAGCAACATGATGAAACCCCATCTCTACTAAAACTACAAAAATTAGCCAGGCATGGTGACTTGTGCCTGTAATCCCAGCTACTCAGGAGGTTGAGGCAGAATGGCTTGAATCCAGGAGGCAGAGGTTTCAGTGAGCTGAGATCATGCCATTGCACTCCAGCAGTTCTGATAAGAGCAACTTCTGATAAGAGAACATGTAAATGGTGTTATAGTAGTGCAAGCCAGGAGGGTACCCAGGCAGCTTGTCAGGGAAGTGGTGGTCAGGTTCACACAGAAAGGAGCTCCTAGGGTGTGGCGGAGGGTACATGTGAAGACAGCATTCTAAGAAGAGGGAACAGCTTGCACAAAGGCCCTGTGGCTTGGCACATAAAGAAACCAAAAGAGGCCTAGTGTGGTCGGAGCTCATAAGGGAATATATGAAATATGTAAATCTCAAGTAGAAAAAGCAAAGAGTGCCAGTTTCCAAAAAGCAAAACTAAAGGTAATTACCAAGAGAGATTAGCATTATACTTCTCAGCTGCAAAACAAGGTATCATAAAACAATGGAACAATAATTTCAAAGTGTTGAAGTTCAGATAATTTGAATCTAATTTCAGTGAGCTAACGAAGTCATGCTCCATTGTTTTTCTTGTGATATTGGCACTGTGCTTATATTTTCAAAAGTGCTTTTATCTTTGTCTTTCAAAAATACATATAAAATATTTACTATTTATGGATGAAATTATATGATGTCTGTGATTCGCTGCAAAATAATCCAATGCAGAAGTATAATAATCCGGGTGAAATGAGTGGCAGTACAGGTTAGATATGCCAAGAATGGCTGAGGGTAAGTACAGACTATTTACCTTACCATTCTCTATATGCCTGTATTTGTCTGAAATTTTGCCATAATAAGCAAAAAGAGAATTAATTGTTTATATCTGGAATAATAAAATCAAGAAATTCTTTCAGAAATATAAGCACTCATAGAATTTGCCAACCAAATATTCAATCTATTTTTAAAAGGAAAGAAGAATCTACCAAAATAGAAACAAAAATAAGAGCAAAAGAAGGAAAGAAGGGAGGGAGGGAAGAAAGGAAGAAAAACAGGCAGCCAAGTGAGCATACAAAACAAAACAGTCATAACAAAACAAAATCTAAATAACTATTTAAAACTGTGGTTGTGAAATGCAATTCAATTATTTTTAAAGGATTCCTAAGAAGTAAAAACAAACCACCACCAAATAGACGTGTATGTATGTATGTGTGTGTGTGTGTGTGTGTGTGTGTGTGTATATATATATATATATATATATATATATATATTCTATAAACAAAATGATAGAGAAAAGCAGAAAAAGTGCTAAATGAAGATTATATGTTTATGATCAATAAGAAATCAGAACTAGAAATATTAGGTAACAGATAATACAAGGCAAAACAAGCATCAAAACAGATAAAAACAAATACCACATTTTGGTAAAAACTATAAACCAAAGTAATAACAATCATAATTTTTTTGAATAAAAATAAAATACAATAAAGAAACATTTTGAGCAAAATTCAAAGAAATAAAAGAGAGTTTGACAAAATTACAATTATGGCAAAAAGTATAACTAATTCACTAAGATTCTTAAAATATAAAAACAAATAATAAATAAGATGTATAAATTATACACAAAAAGCCGGTCGCCATATAAACATAAAATATGTATTTTCTGAACATCTATAAAACATTTAGGAAAATCAGTCAATAAGCCAGAAAAAGGTATCAATAAACCTCTCAATGTAGAAAAGACAACGGGAACTCATTCTCAAATCAAAATATATGTTAGTAACAGCCAAAATAATAACTGTCTGGAATATTTTTCAATGTAAACATAAAAACTCCTCTAAATAATTTTGAGGAAAAAAGGACATTCAAGCTAAACTTACACATCATTTAAGGAATAATAAAACAAAATCCTGCTATATTTCAAAGTCTAGGAAATGTGGCCAAAGTCTAACTCAGAGGAAAAGTAATCACCTTAAATGCATTTGCAGGATGATAAGAATGAACAAAACTAAGTAAGTCTACATAAAAGAGAAGGATTGAACTAATAGAAATGCAAGGAGAATCCCACTGAATTAAAAAAAAATAGACCTGAAAATCAAATCCAAACCTTGTTTACCGCAGAGTTCCATAAGTAAAATGTTGGAAAAACTGATCTTAAGAAAGTAAACTCACATGAGCCCACACATCAGGAATGGCAAAGCAAAAGTAACAGGAGTTACTGTGAAAACTTTACGATTATTAAAAAAAAACACACACTATGTTCAATTTTACATCATTAAATTCCAAATATTAGGTAAACTGGACAAAATTAGCTCAGGATATAATGAAAATCAATGTGTTAGTAGCAATGAAGATAATGAGCAGATAGGCAAAGAGCTACTTTCCTCAGAATTCATCAGATCATTTGATACAACTTTTAAATAATATATATCATTTTTGTCATTTAAACCACTTCAAAGTGTAAAGGTTAACAAAAAATGTAGTGCTTTTTAAGTCTAAATGATAAAAATCTTGTAATAAATCCAAGGGAACTCAGAAATCTATGTTTGGCTCTCATACCTAAACCAAACCAAATTTTGATGGAAAAAAATTCTGAATAAAATGTTGGCAAACAATTCTCAGTGTAGTAATACAATAAAGGATCAAGACCAAGGTGAATTAATTCTAGGAATGCAGGGAAAGTTCAAGAATGGAAAATCAAAATCTGTTATATAATTCATGACATTAAAAAAAGAGAAATATCATATGACCATTCAAAGTGCAGAAAATGTCATTTTTTAAAAAAATCATTTTTTAAAATGTCAGTTTTGTAACCTGAAAAGTCGCTTTTTAGTAAAAAGCCATTTTTTTGTAACCTGTAAAGATTAACTCAGCGTTGAGTCTCAAAGACATTTCTATAAGGGGTGCCTGTTATCACCATATCTTTTTTTAAAGAGGTCTCAATGCATGTAATAAGAAAAGAAAGTAAAGAAAGAAATACCGAAGTTCAAGAGGCATGGCTGTCATTATTTGTAGGCGATATGATAGTTTATTTATAAAATCCAAGGCAGTCAACTGAACCACTATTAAAACTAGTAAGAAAATTCAATAAAGTTACCAGATAGAAGAAAAACACACAAAAATCAATAACTTTCCCACATACTGGCAAAATCCAAAGAAAAAGAACTCCATTTATCTAATAAGAAAAATGATAAAATACCTTGTAATAAACACAAGAGAAGTATTAGAACACTAGGATTAAAAACTAAAAATTTTGCCAAAGGGACAGAGAGAAAAGTCTAAATAAGTGAAAAGACATATTTCTGGATAAGAAAACTCAAGATGTTTAAAATGTCAATTTGCCCCACATTGAGCTATGAATTCCATTAATCTCACCTTCTAAAATTTCATTGACTTATTTTTGAAAATAAAACTTGAACAAACTGATTCTAAGTCATATAGAAAAGTGGATGCTCATGAACAGCCAGTAATACTTTGTAAAAGAATCTGAGGAGGGGTAATTTGCACTTCCAGACATCAAAATGGATTATAGAGCTCCAATTTAAAAAACAGCATGGGCCCAGTGTGGTGGCTCACACCTGTAATCCCAGCACTTTGGGAGGCTGAGGCAGGTGGATCACCTGTGGTCAGGAGTTTAAGACCAGCCTGGCCAACATGGTGAAACCCCATCTCTACTAAAAAAAAAAAAAAAAAAAAAATTAGCTGGATGTGGTGGCAGGCACCTGTAATCCCAGCTACTTGGGAGGCTGAGGCAGGAGAATCACTTGAACCTGGGAGGCAGTGATTGCAGTGAGCTGAAACCATGCCATTGCTCCAGCCTGGGTGACAGAGTGAGACTGCATCTCAAACAAACAAAAACCCAGCATGAAATGACACATGCGCGCGCGCACACACACACACACACACACACACACACGTACATATATACATACATATAATTTAGTTTCCTACCTTATTTATAGACCAAAGTAATTTCCAGATTCATTTAAAAAACTAAAGATTTTTTCTCCCAATATAGACATTGAAAGAAAAAACCATGCAAGCATATTTTATAAATTTGCAGAGGACAAGCTCTTCCTAATAAAGGAAAAAATGAACAAATCCAACTTCATGAAAATTTAAGATTGCAATAGTTTGAATCACGAAATAGTTTGTAACCAACTGTGGAAAAATAGTTGCGACATGTATAGCAACCAAAATGTATCTATTTTCTAAAATATTACTAAAAACCAATAAAGAAAAAACTGAGAAGTCTGTCATTTTGGTCCACAGGGCTGTCAGTTTCAGCAGAGCACAGAGTTCAGTTTGAATGGCACTCTCTGAGCTGTTCACTGAGATTATCACAATACACTCTCTTTTCACTGCCTCAGATACCTCTCTTGCCTCTCTATAATCTATTCTATGCACAATTGAAAAAGATATCTGTATATTTTTATTTTCAATAGCATTACATCATTCTCTACCTAAAACACTCCAGTGGCTGACCATCCAACCCTGGTCCTTCTTTCTCTCTCCATCTTCATCTTATTCACCTCTCCTCCAGCATCACCAGGCTCTGGACCTGCTGGTCTTCCCTAATCTCCCTGAGTTCTCAGGCAGATTGCAGAGATTGTTGCTGCTGTTTGGCAACACCACCTCAATTCCCCAGTTCCCAGCTCACCCTGTTGACCTGGCTGACTCCTCCATACCCTTCAGATCTCTGCTTAAACGCCACCTTCCCAGAGAACCCTTCCCAAAAGGTAACAGTTAAAAGAGATGCCCCTTTAAATTTCTAATTTAGCCTCTGCATATAGCTCCCACCTTCATAGTCTGTTTCCAACTTGCAATAATTTTGTCTGTCTGATTACTTGTTTCTGGATATCATGTCCCTAGATTACCTTTACTAGGACAGAAAAAAATAATCCATCTTGTTCGCTTTTCTATCTTTAGCAGCTAGAGGAATTCATAGCATGTAGAAGGGACTCAAAATGTTGCTGAATTTAAAAAGGGGGGGAGAAAAATAATATAAATAAGCTATTTGTAGAAGAAATATAAGTGCTATTAAACATATGAAAAGAAAAGCAAACTAACAGTGAAATGCAATTTTTAAAAATCGCTCAGATTTGAAAAAAAATAGAACAATTCTTAATAGTCAGGTTATTAAAGTTATAGAGAGAAGTGCACTATCAGACACTCCATGAGTATATAATAATCCAATAATTCTGGAGGCAATTTGGCATTTTAACGTTGTGTGCTAGAATCAGATTGAATTGTTTGGAACTGGCTTACAAGAGTCTGGCTTACAAGAGTTAAATATTCAAGAATATTTTTTAAAGGAGTTGGTAGGTTGAAATTGCCCATGGTGGGAATATTTACACCAAGGAAACCGGCAAACGGTACAAATCAAATGGTTGTTTTTATTTGTTCATTTGTTTGACAGAGTTTATAAGCACATGAATGCCTTTACCTATAAAAAGAAAAAAATGGGAATAATTTTGATCTAGTATTCCATACAAATTTTGCACAAGTGTACAGGAAAATAGACATAAAACAAAAAAAGACAACCTAGATGCCTATATGACTGTATGCTCACTGGTAGGGGAATGATTTGATACATTTATTCCATATTAAAAAATGGCCATTTAAAAAGAATGAAATAGAACTATGGACAGTGTCATAGGTTATTGCTGAACAAAGAAAGACATTGGGAGGACATCTATGATATTACTTCATTTTGACAAAACCATATATCCTTATATTGTTTTATATGTGTTTGGACAAGGTCTATTTGCATTTATGTTCTTAAAAGTAGTGATCCCTTAGGACAACTAAGGAATCATTGGCATAGGAGTGAAAAAGTTGGGTGGTATATTTTGCTTTTTAACCTATTCATTTATAAATGAAGTGCATTTTTAAAACAACAGATATTATTTTCAGAAAAATACAATCTGAAGTAAATTTGGTATCAAAGAGGTAATCAAATTGGCTAATTAAAAACCTTGACAATGAGAATAATACATAGCAAAAATTACAAAATGTGGAAAGGGTGTAATAAGAAGGAAATTCATAGCTTTCTATGATTTCGTCATTAAACAAAAAAGATAAATTAATTAAGCTCTCAATGCAGTATATTAGATAATAAAACTCAAGGAAATGAAGAGAAAAGGATTAATAGATGAAAGTGGCATTAATGAATTTAGAAAACACTGAAAACTGTAAGTAATAAGTCCTAAAGTTAGTTCTGTGAAAAGAAAAAGCAAAGCATTATAATGTTCACACGAGAATCACTTGAACCCAGCAGACGGAGGTGGCAGTGAGACAAGATCATCCCACTGCACTCCAGCCTGGGCAACAGAGTGAGACTGTCTCAGGGGAAAAAAAAAAAAAGAAAGAAAACATTTTCTAGCCAGCTGTCTCTATCAATGAGAAAGAAGATATAATTAATGATGTAGATTAAAATTCGTCAGAGTAGTTATATAAAAATGCCAATAAAATAAGTGTGCTATATTTTAAAGTAGAATTTGAAAAATACAAAATATTAATGATTATGAAAGAATTTTTCAAATTTGTTCCCCTACAAAAGAGGTTTTGAAGCTTCAAGGAATGCCTCATGATTAGGAAAAAACAGGTAAGCATTCCAGTTCATTGGACTAGTATTGTGTTACAACAGATTTGTAATAAACATTTTACAATGCAGTTTACTAGCACAGCCACGACTCCAAGACCTGCCACATCATATAATAACAAACAAGAAAACCTCATGTGCATAAATGCAAAGATTCCAAAGAAAATACTTAGTTTACTGTCTACACAGCAGCTGGAGGTTGATCTTTTTGTTTTTAGATGGAGTCTTGCTCTGCCACGCAGGCTGGAGTGCAGTGGGTTGGTCTTGGCTCACCGCAACCTCCATCTCCCGGTTTCAATCGATTCTCCTGCCTCGGCCTCATGAGTAGCTGGGATGACAGGTGTGCACCACCGTGCCTGGCTAGTTTTTGTATTTTTAGTAGAGATGGGGTTTCACCATGTTGGTCAGGCTGGTGTCTAACTCCTGACCTCGTGATGTGCCTGCCTCAGCCTCCCAAAGTGCTGAAATTACAGGCATGAACCACCACGCCCAGCCTGAAAGTGATCTTTTTCAAGCATAAATATGATAATGTCTCTCCCTTGCCCCAACCCTTTAAGAACTTCCTATCTCATTTAGAGTAAAATCCAGAGCTTTCCTCTGGCCCATGAGGTCTTTCCTGACGGGCTCCAGTGACCTCATTTCTTCCCTCTCCTCATGCTCCTTCTGTTCCAGCTATTCAGGACTCCTAGATGTTCCTCAGACAACTCAACAGTAGGCCAGTCTCAGGGCTTTGCATTCCCTGACTTTGTTGTTCTTGCCCACCCTGAGCAGCAATTCCAATCATCTTATGTCCCCTAACCTGCATCATTTTCCTTTATACAGTTTTGCACTATGTGAAGTTATACAATGCACTTGGTTATCTATTGATTGTCAACAGCTTTGAGTTGACAGCAGGATCATGACATACATGTAATAAGATTTTGCTCATTCTGGTAGTCTCAACCCTAAAACAGTGCCTGGCACACAGTGTCATTACAAATTTCAATATTTGTTTACCTCCTCAAGGCAAGACAGTATGCCAATAGCATGCATGATGGAGACTGTCCATCCCAATCCATTCTCCCCATCTTTTGTGGTCTGAGAACTGCAGCCTGACACACATGGTTAGCCAGACACACTCCATTCTGCATTCTCCCTTGCTGTTACATGTAGCCATGAGCCTATGATCTCACCTAAGAAAGGTGAATGAGAGTACTTTGAGCCGCTTCTGGGCTGAAGCCTGAAAGATGGTAGATGCACTCATGCTGGAGCCAGCTTTGGCCATGCAGCTGAGGACAATGCCTCAATATGTGAGTGAATGAGTGACTACATCCTTTTCCTCACACTTCTATCCAGATTTGAAAACAGAGAAAGGAAATCCAAAATCAAGATAAACCACAGAAATCTCTCTGTATAGGAAGAAACTTAAAAGAGAAAGAAGCACTTTTTCTAAAGTGAGCTGACAAAGTTATCACACAAAGCTAGGGCAGAGCAAATGCTTGCATAGGGAACATCTATTCACTTGATTTAATAAAGAGCTAACGTTATTGACAAACCACTCTGTAAATTATTGATGATGCCTTAGAATATGGCCACTGAACAGAATTCAGTTATCACTCACAAAAGGTAAAAATCTAACATCAGAAGTTAAAATACCAAGGCATCAGAGAGTAGGAGAACAAAACAAAACAAAGAAAAAGGAAAACCCAGCCTAGGTTCTCAGGTATCTTCCTGCCTCCAAAAGAAGAAACACAACAGATTGGGCCCTGATACGATGGATCACCTACAGAATAGATACAGGTTCTGCATAAAAAACAATCAAATTGGTGACTGAGGTTATTATAGAAAACAAGTTGCAATTAGACCCAACTGGTAACTTATTCTCCTTATAGGATGAAGGCCAGTTCTGTGTAACCTCTGCCAGCAAACACTTGCTTCATGTGGAGTGGGGCGAGTTGGCTTGAGCCTGTAATCCCAGCTACTTGGGAGGCAGAGGCAGAAGGATCGTCAGAGCCCAGGAGTTCAAGACCAGCCTGGGCAGCATAGGCAAGACCCCATCTCTAATATGATTTTTAAAACTAGCCAATCATGGTGGCATACACCTGCAGTCCCAGCTACTCAGGAGGCTGAGGTAGGAGGATTGCTTAAGCTCAGGAGTTTGACGCTGCAGTGAGCTGTAATAGTGCCACTGCACTGCAGCCTGGGTGACAGAGCAAGATCCTGTCACCCCTTCCAAAAAAATAAAATTAAAAAGTCACATGGATGATTCGTGCTCCACCAGCAGTGCCAAATCTTTGTAAGTTTAGTATCTGGTGAAAGTATAAAACTGATAGCCTACAAGTGTACTGAACTAATTTGTCACCGTGCCTTCCAGTCTCACTGCAAAGTTGCCTGTTCTTTCCTTTACATAACAAAGCATTTTCTTTACAGCTGTTGCCTGCATCGCAGCCACGGAACCTGGAGAGATTCCCCTGTGGATACTTACCCAACAGAACTCGAGTATTGGCTGCAGTCTGAGCCCTGGGCAAAGATCAGCTGTGAGATCGCAGAGTTTCTTTATTAAAGAACAAATCATGCTGGACAAACTTGATTGCTTTTTGGATCAGCTTGTGAAATGAGGGGGCTTAGCCAACGTGGCCGATCAGAGTATCTGGGGTGTTCGGTGAGTTATTTAATGAAGCACTCTGGAAATTGTACTGAGACATTGTGGCCTTCGGTAAAAAGGAAAAGAGAAAGCTCCCTTGGTATCCTTGGATGCAGAAAGGAGAAAACCGTGCTCCTGCCATTTCCAGAAGTCAATTTGTTGCATTCCTGTGCACATAGGAGTTTGGGAAAAAGGGATGGGCAGATGCAGATGTTTGTGTGTTTTGGGAGCTGGGATCACCCTGATGGAATTCTGGCAGTCTGCTGCTTTACCTGTGCCTTCTCCACCCTGACATTTCTGCCTGCTACATGGCCATCCTCCTGAACAGGAATTGTGAAAAAGCCTAAACACTAGTGAAATTCAGGGCAAATGGTTTGTCCTTCTGGACTTCAGGTTTCTCATCTATAAAATTAGAGATTGGACCAGGATTTCTAAAGGCCCCCTAACCCTGCCCTTCCATGATAGATTTCAGTGATCTGGGTATCTAGCTCCCTTGTGCCCACTTCCTTACCCCACCAAAGTCAGACTATCAGGACAACAGCTCAGACACCAAACTCTGCTGTATTATTTGAAGGCACCAGAAGGAACTACCATTTTCCAGTACACACCTTTCATTTGCTTGTTGACACTAAACACTTCGTAGTTACTCTACCTTAAACATTCTCATTGGTAAAATGGAAGGTTGGGTGGCATTTCTAAGAGTCCCCTAATCCTATCTAAGCAACAATTTTCATTATTCTATATCCCCTTACATTATCTTTTTCCATAGCATGTGCCATTACATGAAGTTATACTATGAACTGGAATATCTGTTTACCTCAGTCAAGGAAAACTCCATGAGAGCATAGGCATTATGCAAACAGCATAAATGATGAAGACTGCTCACTGTCCATCCCAATCCATTCTCCCCATCTTCCTTGGTAGGAGAATAATAGCCTGACACACAGGTGGCAGACACACACTCCATTCCCCAACCTCCCTTGCTGTTAGGTGTGGCCATGTGCCTATGAACTCAACTAAGAAACGTGAATAAGAGTACTGTGAGCCACTTCTGGGCAGGAGCCTGAAAGATGATGAACCTGCCTCCTTCCTCTTACTTTCCCTTTCCGGCAAGCTAGAGAATTAACACTAGAACCCAGCTTTGGCTATGCAGACATGGACAATGATTTAATAAAAGCAGAGAAACAATATGGAAGAAACGTAGCTCCCCAGACTAATGCACGGAGCAGAGTTCCTTGTCTATCTGAGACTCAGTTGTGTGAGCAATAGTTATTTCGACTGAGCCACTACATTTGGAGATCTCTTGAGTAGAGCAGCTCAGACTCTAACCGGTACAGACAACAGAGTACAAAATATATGGCACTGTCTTAAAGGTTACTTTGCAAAGAGATAGAGAAGAAATAAAATTTTTCACTGGAGGGTTGGGGGAAACAGGTCTGGAAATGCCATCTGCTTCCATATTGTGAACATCAGGAGATACACTGCTTTCTTCAAAGTCTTCTTCCAGAGGCATCCTTTAGGCAAAGATCAACTTTAGGATGTTGCCTTGCCTTTCCACCAACTCCTATGGCTGGTTTTGGATGGCCTTTGGACAAGTTGCCATGGAAATAAAGGAGATGGGGATAGGTCAAAGAGCAAAGGATTGAAGCAGATTTAAGAGCGAGGTCTAGGAAAGAATACTATGTGCAGTTGCTGGAACATGGAACTGACAGGAAGCAAATGGACCAGAAGCCTACTAAGTCATCTGTGGGAATTTATTGCCAAAGAAAGACTGGATCAGTCCTGACAAAGCCTGTGACTGTTCTATGCCTAAAGTCATCACAGCCCTTATCACATCCCAAAACTAAGCAAGTGGTGAAGTTCTCAGACTCCAAAGGGCACACTCACCAATGCTCACTCAGCTTGCAGTCACAGATGACCAAAACACACACACACACACACACACACACCCCAAGGATGAATACAGTGGTCACAGCATATCATGGTGATGAACAAGGACATTCTTCCCAGAGAGCAGAACCAGGGTCTCAACCAGAAACCTCGTACACTCTCAATTTCTATCCAGCAGAAGCCCATCATTGCTGTGGCTCAGCTCTGTGGCCCTCCTTCCCTTTTTTCAATGTAAACTATTCTTATGAATTGTCCAGCTCTGCTCCACCACTGCATATGGTGTGGGGATGGATGAGGGATCATGGTGGAGGAGGGCTGAGATCACTTACTTTCCTTTTTCAACCTCTGGATTAGGACTCCAGACCTCATGAGAGGAGAATTGCTTAGGCTCCAGGGATCCTGAACTTGGACCTAGGTAAGATCAACCTCGTTAGCTGTATATTATTTGCATTGAAAAAGCAACTATTTATAAAGGGCTTTGTACACTGTCAGCATTCAATACAATTAGCTGGTTTTTTAGGTCCTCATAACTGATGAGGTTTGGTGGGGTTGCTTGCCTTGCGGCAGGGTGGAAGGTGTCTTGTTTGTAAGAAGAAGGGTATGCACGGGCATCTGCTGTTCAGAGGTGCTGATTATGACAGCGAAGACTACTAACTGCCCACCAGTAATGCCTTCTCTCTTTCCCTGTGGTAATAAAATCGGAGCCTGGCCCATGGCTGGACAGTCCACCCCATCTCCCAGCCTCCCTAGCAGTTGTCCTCCACTCCAAGACATAAGCAGAAGCAATGGCACCCAACACAGGCGGAGGCTCAGGGCAGGGTGGGCCTGCCTCCTCCACTCTCTGTCATGTCCTGAGGGTTGAGCACAGAAATGTTCTGGGCTTAGGCAATGGCAGAGCCATCCACAACACCAAACTCAAAGACTGTTACGAAAGACAGAGAGAAACTTCTGATTTCTTTTTCTTTTCTTTTCTTTTTTTTTTTTTTTGAGATGGAGTCTCAGTCTGTTGCCCAGGCTGGAGTGCAGTGGCATGCTATCGGCTCACTGAAACCTCCACCTCCCGGGTTCAAGTGATTCTTCTGCCTCAGCTTCCCCAGTAGATGGGATTACAGGCACCCACCACTACATCCAGCTAATTTTTTGTGTTTTTAGTAGAGACTGGGTTTCACCATAATGGTCAGGCTAGTCTCGAACTCCTCACCTAATGATTCGCCTGCCTCAGCCTCCCAAAGTGCTGGGATTACAGGCAAAAGCCACTGCGCCCAGCAGAAACTTCGTTTCTTGATGCATTTTTTTGAATCCCTGTCAGAGCAGTTAAGCGTGTCATCCCAAAGGGGCTTTATCTGTCAATCCAGCCTGTGCGGCAGTTTGTGAGGGGACCCAGATATGGCAATCTGAACTCAGACCTTTCTGCCCCCATTTCAGGGGCTCTCCAACACATGTCACAATTTGTTTCCATTACCTTTGCTCCCCCTCTTCCTGTGCACTTTTTGTTTTTGGAGACAGAGTCTTACTCTGTTGCCCTAGGCTAGACTGCAGTGGCACGATCTCAGCTCACTGCAACCTCCTCCTCCCAGGTTTAAGCGATTCTCCTGACTTAGCCTCCCAAGTAGCTGGGATTACAGGTGCCCACCATTGCGCCCGGCTAATTTTGGTATTTTTAGTAGAGGCAGGGTTTCACCATCTTGGCCAGGCTGGTCTCAAACTCCTGACCTCATGATCCACCCGCCTTGGCCTCCCAAAGTGTTGGGATTACAGGTGTGAGCCATTGTGCCCGGCCTGAATCTTGGTTTTCTTACTTGTTGACTATAAAAATGAATTCATGGTTAAAAGGGTTGTACAAAGATCCACAAAGTAGCTAATTTTACTGAATGCTGACAATGTCCTAAGTGCTTCATGAATGCTTACTTTTTCAATGCCAACAGTATACCCTAATGAGTTGACCTTAGGAGCTCCGCTTTTTGTAAGAGGAAACTGAGGCACAAAAGGTGTTAAAGAACTTGCTGAAGGATGCACCACAAGCAGGTGCTATGCTTCACCAGGGATGAGATGTGATGTATGAGCAAGTGCCTCAAAAGCCCCACCACCACAGGCCAATGTGACATTTAAGCCTGTAACTGTGGAAGGACTCTTTGAACCACATAAAATAAGAACAAAGCTGTCCATCGAAACACACGTCTGAGGAACTAACACAGCACTGCTCCTGGTTCCCTTTGGTCCTCTTTGACCAACCAGCCACCCAGAAGCCCAGCAGGAAGAGTTCTCTTACTAGTGGCCAAATGTGGTGAGACCTGCTTGGCATGGAGCCCTCATCCCCAGCTCCTCCCGAAATCAGTTCTGACAAGTTGCAGGGCTGAGTTTCCCTACACTCTGGCTGAAGTGTCCCTGGAAAGTTCCCAGAGTTATTTTGGGATCTTCTCTCCTCTCCTCCACACCTCACTGGCACTCCTTCCTTGGCATCATCACTGAAGCATAGCCCTAAAGGCTGCTGTGGTTCAGCTGTGGTCCCTACTCCTTTCCTCTTCTGACACCTCCCTAACCAGTGTTCCCCTGCTCACTTCCTCTCCAATCAGCTTAAAATGCTGCTGGAAAAATACCCTTTCTCCTACCTCCCAGTACCCACCCACCCTTTGCTTCTCTCTGCTGGCTTTTCCAATCGCATCCCAGGACCAGGCTTCCCAGGCACCATTCCTCCCCACTTCATGGGGGAAGACTCAAGCAGGGCCCAATATTTTTTGACTGCAGTGTTGAGATCAAATCTGTAGGAGGAAAAGGCAGATCTTGAACTTCATCTTGGACATGAGATGCTGTGTGATCATCCTCCCTCTGCTTGTCAAGTTCACATCTTTCTGTTCGCCTGACTTCACTCTGACACCGGCCACCTCCCCAGAGCCTTCATCCAGCTCCAGGCACTGACCCCTTTCCAGGGCCTCTCTCACTGGTGCAGGGTGGCTCCCGCAGAGCAAAGGGGTCTCTCGGACAGTCAGGCCCTCATTACCCACTGGGGACCCCATTGCTTACCCAGAAAGGTGCAAACTACCCAAAGGTTCCCAGGAAAGGGCTTCTTTCCTAGAAGGACTTTCTGATATGTCCTTCTACTCCATTCTTCTGCCCAGAAGTAGTGAGGCCTGAGGAATCCTCACATCTGCTCCTGGATATAGAACCCACCAGGCCCTGCAGCTTTTGGCATGCTGGAAATATGGCCTTTTCTGGGGCACCAGCCCTTCCAATACTGCCCACCTCAGGCCTACCTTGGAAACATAGCTGGAGAAAACACAGCAGTGGGGATGGAGTGTTCCCCTCCCCACCTTTACCCTCAACTCAGCATGCTCCTCTGAGGAGTCATCCTCACAATGAGCTTTTGTTACGCCCTTCTGTGCTGCAGGTATTGAGGCAGAGATGGGTCGTTGAGGGACATGCATGGCTAACTGGGACTGGGGCTTCAGAGCAGCTTGTCCTCTGTGTACTCGAGAAGGCTCCCCAGGCTCAGCCTTCTGCGTGTGGCCTTTTTCTGTGTGGCTCCCCTACAGGTGAAAAATCCTGTCATCTCATGGTGGCATCAGATATCATATGCTTACATACACACAACCATACAATCACGCATAACTGATTACATATAACTGCACATAAAACCACACACACACTCACAACCAGACAAACACACAACCATACTTACAATCACACACAAAACACAACCATTCACAACCACACACATTCACTATACACACAACCATACAACTGCACACAAAACCACACACACAGAACCAGACACAATCATACACAACCACACTCACAATCACACACAAAATACAAACATACACAACCATATAACCACAATATAACCACATGATCACATACATTCACAACTATACACACAACCATACAACTGCATGCCTGACCGAGTGCAGACACAATCACACTCATAATCATAAAAACACAAGCACACACAACCATACTCACAACCACACATAACTAATCACATACATTCACAACTATACACACAACCATACAACTGCACATAAAACTATACACACAACATCACACAACCACACTCACAATCACACTGAATCTCACATACACACACAAGCACACAGGCACATACACACTCACACACAACTACATTGGCAATCACACACACTGATAAGTACACACAGGCAATCACAACTGTCTATGTAACACACAATCATACAAGGATGTAGGCAGATCACTGCACTGCATTGGATCGGGCACATCATCACACTACTCGGTCAGACGTCTTTCTCTCCCGGGAGCCTCCATGCCCCATGCTATAACCCAGCTTGATGGGAAACGACAAAGCAGCCAGCCTTCAGTGAAACTCCCGCAGAACCTGCAGGAAGTCTGTTTCATCAAGAAACCTCTCATTTCAAACGTCCCCTCCTCTCCACCTAGATGACTCTCTGCTTCTTCCCCCACTCCCATGTTTGTTTCTACAGCAACTTCCATCCCTGGGTAGGGCTGTTGCTGACAGCTGCAACCCTCTTGGCCCTATATGTGAAATGGCTGGATCACAAGCCATCTTCTTGTTAGGACCTAAGCATGACTTCTAATGTTGGAAGCAAAAGACGGCTTGGATTGGCCCAGATGTTTCAGAGGCCACCAATGTACTCAGGCTTTTTCCTCAACATCTGCTTCTCCCCATCTCTGTCTCTTGCCTTTCAGAAGCTTAGGTCTGGCAAGGAAATGCTTGCCTGTTTCTGGCACTTTCATGTACCAGATGTACGATTCCCTTACTGCAATAAAATACAGGTAGATGCACAGGTGACCATGTAAAAAGTGAGCTGAGAAAAGATCTGGATGTCCTGGGACCTGGTTTTTGGCCACAGGTCTGCCACTTTCTGGCTGCTAGACCTTGGGCAAACTCCTCATCTGCAGAATAAGAACGTTATACTGGACAAACTTAGGAGGTTCCTTCCAGCATAACATTTTGTGGTCTATTTCACTCTCTACAGCTCCTCCGATTTTGCTGTCAGAAAACTGAGCCTGATAAAACTTTGAATTCTTTCAGAAAACTCCAACCACAGGTCTAAAGTTAAGCTCTAGGCCTGATATGTTTTGGCTGTGTCCCCACTCAAACCTCAACTTGAACTGTATATTCAAGAATTCCCACGTGTTGTGGGAGGGACCCAGGGGGAGATAATTGAATTATGGGGGCCGGTCTTTCCTGTGCTGTTCTCATAACAGTGAATAAGTCTCATGAGATCCGGCGGGTTTATCAGGGTTTCCACTTTGCTTTTTCCTCATTTTCTCTTGCCCCTGCCATGTAAGAAGTGCCTTTTGCTGCCCACCATGATTCTGAGGGCTCCCCAGCAATGTGGAACCGTAAGTCCAATTAAACCTCTTTTCCTTCCCAGTCTCTCATATCTCTTTATCACCAGCATGAAAACGGACTAATACAAGGGCCCTAAAGCCAAACCCATACAAAGGGAGAGGACCCTGAGAGCCGACAGTTTCCCGTTATGAGAAATCTCTCCTTGAAGGAGTCATACCTGCATTCCCATCCTTTCTACTGGCGTGACATTGACTTGGGGATCCACAAGGACACATCTAGATTGCAGGAATGTTCATAGGAAATGCAGTAAGTGTGGGAAGTTTTCTGGAAGCTGCCTCTGGCTGGAGGAGGCAGGAAGGAGGGGAACAGTAAGGAGGTCGACTGAAGGATGCCTAGAAGAGGAGAAAGAATCATTCATGCATGGTGTGACCAGAGGGGGAAAGTCTTTATCACCATTCTCTGGTCAGTACCTCTGCAAAGGAGTGAATTAAGGAAGATATTGACCCAAAGTGCTGCAATCATTTGGACTAGAGCTCATTAGATCCTAGCAAAGCCCAGGACCCCCAAAGAAGTGGGAAATTAGAAAGAAAAATAAAGGTCAATGTACCATTCCCTTATTGCAATGGAATTATTTACCCACCTGGGGAATTCAATGCCTGGAGAATGTGTAGTTAATGATCCTGGAGGCTGCAATGCACCCAGGGGACAAACAGTGCATCTTCAACTTGAGAGTCCAATGCTCCCCAGCCCACTACCCACTACTACATCACAGGCTGTTAGGGAGGAAGAACACTAGTGAGGATTCTAGCTGCATCAAAAGGGTCTGATATTGGGGTCAGCACATGCAGAGATGCTCTGACAGCTAGAAATGGAAGGCCCACAGTGAAGCTGAGCATGGGATTCCAGGAAGCTGTACTGGGGAAGTTCTTTTGCTTCAGGCCTTGCAAAAAAACGCTTTAGAAGTGTTTCCCTTGACTGATATTAAAGGCTGTTTGTTTTTTCTTCTGTATGAACATGTTGTGATTTTTCTCTCCCCCCACCCCATACAGGGCTGAGTGATTACAGTATGTTCTTGAAGCACAGGCAGATGGGGTGGGAGGGTGGGCTGTGTTCCCCCATGTGCTCCACCTCCCTTCCCTACCACCCAAACTGAAATTGTCAACTAGCATTTCACAAAGAACTGGATTCCTGGCCAGTACACCTGGAAATTGGAATAAGAAGCCTGCTCTGGCCAGACCTAGTGGCTCACGCCTGTAATCCCAGCACTTTGGGAGGCTGCAGCAGGCAGATAACCTGAGGTCGGAAGTCGAGACCATCTTGACCAACATGGAGAATCCCTGCCTCTACTAAAAATACAAAAGTAGCTGGGTGTGGTGGCACATACCTATAATCCCAACTGCTTGGGAGGCTGAGGCAGGAGAATTACTTGAACCCAAGAAGTGGAGGTTGCAGTGAGCTGATATCACACCATTGCACTGCAGCCTGGGCAACAAGAGCAAAACTGCGTCTCAAAACAAACAAACAAACGAGTCTGCTTTTCCTAGAACCATCTCTTCCAAAAAGGTAATATTTAGACCCACAGTCACTGAATTACAACAAAAAAAGTCCTAAACTGGCAAAAGAAAAAAAAAAGGGGGGGGGAATTCTCTTCCAAGAAGGGCACACAGGCATGCCACAACTAACTCTCTAAAAGCTCACTGGTGCCACCAGTGTCTTGGATGTCACACCCAGATGAAAAATTAGAGATCAAAACTGGAAGCTTTATCATGCCTGACAGTTTGGGTCAATTAACAGGGCTGTCTGGAAAACAGTGTTGAGAAGGAGTCTGAAGATGAATTTGGATTCTGAAGAAAAGAGGACTGCAGTCAACTGCTGCTGCTCCCTGGACATGAGGAGAAGGACTTGCATGCTACATGTTTGCTCATGCTAAGTCAGTACAGCACAGTGGTGCCCAGGGGCCCAGGTCTACACTGGTTGGGAACTCATGCCTCAGGTATTGTGGCAAATAGAATAATGCCTCCCAAAGATATCCACATCCTAGTCCCTAAATCTGTGAAGTTGTTGCCTTTCATAGCAAAGGGAGTCTTGCAAGTGGGATCAAGTTAAGGATACTGAGATGGGGAGATCACTCTAGGTTGTGTGGGTGAGCCCACACAGGATCTTGTAAGTGCACACAGTTGGGTCAGAGTCAGAGAGAGAAGGATTGGGTAAAATGGAGATTGAAGTGATGTACTTTGAAGATGCAGGAAGGGACCATGTCCAGCCAAGGAATGCATGTGGCCTCTAGAAGCTGGAACAGGCAAGGAAATTGACTCTCCCTTAGAGCTTTCAGAAGGAACCAGTCCTAACATATCTTGACTTCAGCCCAGTGAAAATTATTTTGGACCTCTGGCCTCTAGAAATGTAAAAGAATAAGAGAGAGGGAGAGAGAGAGGGAGAGACAGAGGAAGGGAGGGAGGGAGGGAGAGAGGGAGAGAGGGAGAGAGGGAGAGAGAGAGAGAGAGAGAGAGAGAGAGAGTGAGTGAGTGTGTGTGTGTGTGTGTGTGTGTGTGTGTGGTTTTTTTGGTTGGTTGGTTGGATGTTTGAGATGGAGTTTTGCTCTTGTCACCCAGGCTGGAATGCAGTGGTGCGATCTTGGCTTACTGCAAGCTCTGCCTCCTGGATTCAAGTGATTCTCCTGCTTCAGCCTTCTGAGTAGCTGGGATTACAGGTACCCGCACTACCACACCTGGCTTATTTTTTGTATGTTTAGTAGAGACAGGGTTTCACCATGTTGGTCAAGCTGGCCTCAAACCCCTGACCCACCCGCCTCAGCCTCCCAAAGTGCTGGAATTATAGGCCTGGCCATGTATTGTTTTAATCACAGGGAATAAATCTGTGTTGTTTAAATCTGTGGTATTTTGTTTTAGCAGTGATAGGAAATGAATACAGCATGTTACTTATTCTCTGTGCCTCAGTTCCCACATTAAAAAAACCACAGAAATAGTAATATCTACTTCCAATGTTGATGTCAGGAAAATTAAATGTAATATAATGTATGTAAATCACTTAGAATAGCATCTGGCACCCAGTAAGTCTCAATAAATATTAGCTATGATTATTCCAATCCAACTACTTTATTTTATGGAGGAGAACATTAAAATCCAGACAGAGAATAGAATGTACTAGAGGTCACAATGACACAATGAAGAAATGTGGTCCATCCTAATGCTTTATTAGTGAAGAGTAGCTCCATTATTTATGAAAGGGACATGGGAGCTACAAAAGATTCAACAGTTCTAGGTCATGGAAGGAAAGGGGACATAGTTTTGCCATGACTTTTGGTGACAAAAACTGCAATTACTTTTGCATCAACCTAATAGACCCAAAGCACATTCAACAGCTGACTCTGATTTTCTACCATCCCTGAACAAATCTACCTCTAACATCAACCCGCCCTGAGAGCCACCTTGAATAGCTGCAGAAGCTAGGCTTCCCACTCCTCCTTTAACCCAGCAATGAGCTAGTTGCCAACAGTGAACTTGGAACATGCTTTGCCCACTGGGAGTCATTTGTTAGTGTTCTTGGTTCTCACTGTGCCTTACCTCAGCCATCTACTCCAGACTCCTATGTTGGGTCTTACATTACCAGAATCTGTACTACTTTCAGAATCATCATTGCAAACACCCCACTGCAACACCGCCTAGAACATTCCTCAGCTGCCATGGTACTGACCCTACTGTGATGGCTTTCTCACTGGCCATCACACCATCCTTGTCATCATCTCTTGCCTGCTGGCCCAGCCTGAATTCCAGTCTATCATAACAACATCTGCAAGTCCAACAGGCTCCAGGCTCTACCTGTGTCTCCCTTTGGCTTACTCACCTGGAACACCTTAAACTACAATCTTCTCCTCACCTGCATCAGCAGGTGAACCTTCCCAGAGACAAATGTATGATTGAGCTTATTGGTTTCACATTAAGCTCAGGAGCACAAATCTCACTGTGTACTCAGTCTGGTCAGGCAGCCTCTCTTAGTGTGTGTCCCACTCTTGGAGTGGTTGATCTCATACTTCTGGTTCCAGGCTAGAGGCAGTAGGCACAGAAGTAAAGAACATAGATGCTGGAACCAAGAAGCTCAAGTTCAAGTCCAAGCTCTACCACTTACCAGCTGTGGGATCTTTATCAAGGAACTAACAATCTCTAGGCTTCAGCTTCCTCATCTGTTCTTCAAAATATTACATAAACTAATTCATAAAGATTTTAGAGCAGAGATAGGCATAGCATAAACACACCATAAGTAGAATCAATTATGATCCTTTCAACTTTTGGGGGTTCCATTCTCAACCTCTAATAACCTCACTTCAAATATCACTCAGAAAATAGAAGGCATCAGATGCGAACTTTCTTGTCCTCCAACCACCAGATAAACAAACACTCCAGCGCCACCATCCATTTTCTCTTTCCTCCCGCTAACACCAAGGAATTAATTGCTCCTTCTTTTGCTGAAGGGCAATGTCTCCCCCACTTCATTTAGGGATTCCATTACTATTTGACCATGACAGAAACCACAAGATACTGCTACACTTGGATGGGGCAGGGTCCTAATAGCTGCCCCTCCCTTCTTCTAAGGTAAGAGAAACTTTGGAGGAACAAGCTGTATGTAGGGGTCAACTTTGTGAACAACCTTGTGTAGTAGAATGATCTTCCAGCCCAAGAACAATTATCTTGGGATACTAACTGCAGAGGAAATAACCTTCTTTCTTATTTAACCACTGCTACCCAAGATCTCCCTTACATACAGCGAGACCTACATACTAATTAATACACTCAACTTCTCTTGGAGTTCATTCCTCTGCATGCCCTTTCTCCATCTCCAAACTCTTAGAACTTTACTAGACAGAGATCTGTGGCAAACATATGTGATCTGGTGTCTTCTATCTGTAAAAGGTGCATTCTTGATTCCATTTATTTACTCCTTTTCCAAGGAAAACTTCCCAAAATGTCATCAGCACAGTTCTACTTCCCTTCATCCACCTCTTTGCCTTACTCAGATTGGCCTCGCAAGTTCCTGAAGTGCTGGAGTGCTCTTTCTGAGGATGTGGTTGACTTCTGTGTTATCAGTGCAGTGGTAACCTCTATTCTCTAATCATTTAACTCCTCCATGCCTTTACACAGGGTGAGTTATTTCCCCTTTCATGATGCACTCTCTTCTACAGCTTCTGGGACACCACAACCTCCTGGATTTCTGAGACACTGATCACCACTTGCTGAGGTCTGTCCTGCAGACCTTGACTTAGCAATGGTTGAAGAAATGCACTCACACACACTAGAATACAGTAAATTGAGTGGGCTAGGGATGGTCATCAGCTGCTCTGAGGGTGATTGCTGCTAACTGACAACTACTCCTTTTTCCTCCTCACATTTATTCAGTATAGATATAATAACAGAGGTTCTAAGTCAATATGCTTGTGGATAATTAACATGGTTAAAAGAGTCGTTTTATGAATGATAAAAGGTTTTGCTTCTGGGGCCCAGAATAAACACTATTAATGGGCAACTCCTCTTCAGTCTCCTCTTGAGAGGACCATCTAGCACAAAGTTTACATGAGTAAACAGAGACAAAGGAATGTGGGGTAAACAGACTTAACTGGGGAAGGTTTTATTATCTTTAATCTTCACTCTATGGCTTAATGCTTTAATGTAAAAACTGGCTGCCTTCAGCCTTTTCTATGTTATTAAAAACCCTTGGCATTCCAAAAAAATTGAGACTGTATCTTTTCCTAATATTTCCCTTGAAATGTTGCCAACCACCCCGAGTGAATCCTAACAAATTTCCTTCTACCTCCTTTCCAATCAGCTCCTTCCTGGGCTCTTCCCATGTTCTTGCTATGCAAATGACCTCAAGTTTTGGAATGTCTCACTACTCAGTCTTAGGGCCCCTTCTCCCCTAGCTCAACATTCTCTCCCTAGGAGACATCCCCTCATCAATTCCATTACTCCCTAGAGGAAGATTTTATCACATTTGTATTTCCTGAGCTCTACAGGCAAGCACCTATAATGCCTAATAGACAGCTCCTTTTGAATGTCTCCAGTGTAACATGTCCAAAACACAAGTCTTCATTTCTGGCATCCAGCACTGGCTACTGCTGACTCTTTTCTATCCTGTTAAATGGAACCACTACAGTCAAACATCCGGGATCTATCTCGGTTATTCCCTTTCCAATTCATACAGTCCCCCCACCCAACCCATACACAAATCAAGCCCCACTGGTTTTGCCTTGAAATCTATTTGGTAGCCTTCCCATTCTCTGCATGCTCCTTTCCATCACCTACTCTAAGCTCCTATCCTCTTTCTTCCTTGGACTACCCTTGTAATCTTACTTAGTCTCCCTTAACTCACTCCTGTTCCCTCTCAACCCATTCTCCAAACAGCAGCCAGAAAGATCTTTCAAACATGTAAAGATGACCATGTCATTCCCAAGTGTCCACTCCATCAGGGCTTCCTATAGCCCCTTTCTGCAGCATGTATAATTCTGCATGCCCTGACCTCCTCTCTAGAAACTTCTCTCACAACCCCTTCTTCCATGGACAGGAGTCGCACTGGTCTTGTGACAGTTCCTAGAGAACACCAAGCTTTCTGCTTAATCCGAGCCCTTGCACTTGCTGCTCCCACTGCCTGGAATGTTCTCCCCTGACTTCCTTTTAATCCTTTAGATCTCAGCTCAAATGCCACCTCCTCAAAGTGGTTTGCTAGGACTGTCCCTGCTATCCTTTATTATTTAAGAAATCCTTTATGACTCATTTATCACATTAACTTCTTTACTTCTTACGTCACCTTCCCATCATTTATTATGTCATCTTTATTTCCTTTATTGAGCTTACAATCATTTGTAATAATATGGAATTAAATACTGGAATGTGGGCACATTTGCCCACATAGAGTAGAAACAAAAGAATGTGGAAGAGTTTATCTAAATAACTTGTCTGTCTCTCCCACTGACTGTAAGTTGCACAAGAGCAGGCATTTCAGAGTCATTCACAGTTGTATCCTCAGAATCCACCATGGGCCTGAGACTTAGTATGTGGGGATTCATCAGGGTGGTGGCAAAAATATTAAAGGAAAAATATTTGAAAACGTTATAGAATATAGTAGTCTCAAAACTTTTTACAAGGCCTAAAGGTTTTTTCTATAGTTCTTAGCTGAAAGCAGCTTTATCCCCTTAGTTAAATAAATTAGAGCAGAAACAAAAGAATGTGGAAGAGTTTATATAAATAACTTGTTTACTCATGTAGTCTTAAAACTAACCTTTAAGCCAGATGGCCCTCTCGGGGAGAGGTCGACCAGAGATGTTACCCACTAATGGTGTTTGCTTTAGGCATCAGAACCTGTCTTTGAATCTTTAACCTCTAGTGGTGTTGACTCAAAGCTTTTGTCCTTTAATGTGTGCTGAACAAAAGTCAGAGAGGCCAGCATGTGAGAGTTAGCAGATGCTATCTCTTTACAGCACTCTCCAAGGAGTCTGTAAGCTGCCCGGACACTCAGCTGAACTAGCAAAGCATAATATCTGTGTGTCAGTGTACTTTATTCACCTGTCGCTGATTCAAAGTCTGCAGGACAGACCTCCACAGGTAGTGACCCTGACAGTGGTGTCCAATGTAAGGCAACCCTGACATTAGTAGGTGCTCAATAAACATTAGTAAAATGAATGAATGCTCATTAGTTTGGATGGTACAATTGTGACTATGATAGTCCAAAAGAAGACTGATACAGTATTCCTCTATTATCTACCATTTTGCTTTCTGCGGGTTCAATTACCTGCAGTCTGAAAATATTAAATAGAAATTTCCTGAAGTAAACAACTCATAAAGGTTTAAATTGCTCACCCATTCTGAGTAGCTTGATGAAATCTCCCACACACTGGGATTTGAATCATCTCTTTGTCCAGTATTTTCACACTGTACTGGATACCTGCCTATTAGTCACTTCAGTAGCTGTCTTGGTTATCAGATCTACTGCCATGCTATCTTAGCATGTGGGTTCAACAAAGCACAGAGTAGCAATACTGGCAATTCAGATACACCAAAGAGAAGCTGTAATGTGATTCCTTAAAGTGAAAACTCAAACATTCTCAAGGAAAGAAAAAGAAAACTTATAGGCTGAGGTTGTAATATCTGTTGTAAGAACCAATCTTCTAGTGCTGGAATGGCAAAGAAGAACAGAGAAATTTGTGCACAGTATATGTAGGGTTTGGTACATTCCTTGGTTCCAGGCATTCTGTCTTAGGGGTCTTGGAAGATACATAGCCCCTCAGATGGGGCTAACACTATATTTGACTTTCTTAGTTTCATCTGTTATCAACAGTAGAAAAATTAAGCTGTGAACAAAATATGTATTGTCTCACTTGGGAACAAAGTTTGCAAGACTGGGAGTGGGATTCTATCTGTTAAATCAGTAAAAAGGAGCAGCTTTGCATGTGAGGAGCAACCTACTGTCTTTGCCACTGTCTTCTTGGGTCTATAGCTGCTACTTTCTTCCTGCCCCTCATCCTGTCAAAGGCCTGGGGTGGACAGAACTCAACCCTCACACTGCTCAGAGCCTTAGGTACATGACTAGATCCACTGGTTTAACTTAAACCAAAAACAAGGCTGAAGTGAGAGTCAGTTGGCTACTAGGCTGGAGAAATGTATGGAAGAGTGAAGACTCTATGCGGGCCTTTAGGTATCTCTGCAGGTTTTGCTGGAGTCAGTTGAGCTGATGTCCCATCATTATTGAGGATATTAACAATAACACCAAAGATACGAATAATCATACCAATAATAATAATTCATGCCAACTGTGCAGCATGTGCCAGGACTTGAATTCATTTCACAAGTGTGACCCTGCTGAATCCTCGAGACAGATCTATGAGGTGGGTGTCCTTATCCCTACTGCACCAGAGACTGACCTCACCCAGATGCAGCAGGTCTCCATCGAGATCACACAGCTAGTATGCTGCAAAGCCCCATCAACCCCATCACCAAGCTTGTGTTCCTACAGTACCACGCCTCCTCCCATTTGGGAATTTCTGTGCTCTGGGTCTGGGTGACAGTGCTAAATCACCCAGCGGTGGGGAGTGTGTCAGTACTCCTGAGGATGCCCAGGCTCCACCAAGTTTCCTGACCATTGCTGTCAGGGAAATACGTGGTCATTTTAATGTTCTCCCAAAGTCTGTTATCCCATTCTTTCCTATCTTAGTAAAGGGCACCACCAAATCTCTGGAAATTATCCTAACTTGATTTTAACATGTATTAGTGGTCCTTAAAAACACTTTTCCCTTGCATGCAATAAATCTATAGATCCTACAGCCCCTATAACCTTGTGCTAAATGTATCCCCAATCCACTGACTTCACCCCATCTAAGCCACTACCACTTTCAACTGACCTTCGAAAAAATGCCCCGTGTTTCTTTTACTTTTCTTTTTTTTTTACATAACCAAAAGTTATTTTACTTTGAGTAATACAATTGGAAAATTTCTAGAACAATTGATCAAGACAAAAATAGAATCATAAATTACTGATTTTAGAAATGAGAAAACAGAAATCATTGCATAGTCTACAATTGTGTTTAAATGCCAAAAAAAAAAAAAAAAACTACCAAAAAAGAAGAATGCAATGCATTTAATCATTTGCAAAATGGGCAAGTATTTTCTTTCTTTTTTTTTTTTTTTAATTGTGCTTTAAGTTCTGAAGTACATGTGCAGGTCTTGCTGTATTGTTGCCTACGTACACACATGCCATAATGGTTTACTGCCTCCATCTCCCCGTCACCTACATCAGGCAGTTCTCCCAATGTTCTCTCTCCCCAACCTCCCAACCCCCCACCATCCCTCCTCCCCTAGCCCCCTAGCCCCCAACAGACCCCAGTGTGTGATGTTCCCCTCCCTCCCTGTGCCCATGTGTTCTCATTGTTCAACACCCACCTATGTGGTGTTTGGTTTTCTGTTCTTCGGTCAGTTTGCTGAGAATGATGGTTTCCAGATCTATCCATGTCCCTACAAAGGTCATGATCTCATCATTTTTGTGGCTGCATAGTATTCCATGGTGTATATGTGCCACATTTTCTTTATCCAGTCTATCTTTGATGGGCATTTAGGTTGGTTCCAACTCTTTGCTATTGTAAACAGTGCGGCAATGAACATACATGTGCATGTGTCTTTATAACAGATCAATTTATAATCCTTTGGGTATATACCCAGTAATGGAATTGCTGGGACAAATGGTATTTCTATTTCTAGATCCTTGAGGAATCACCAAGAATGGACAAAAAAATGGAAACATTCCCTTTGAAAACTTGTCTACTTTTCCAAATTCTCCCTGCTGTCTTATCAGAGAACCCCCTTCCTCCATTGTTAGTTAGGTAGGAGCAGTAGCAGGCATTCTTATCCTATCATGCAGTTGAAGAAAAAATTGGTGTGGATGGAATAAGAGCCTCTGCTCCAATGAGATAACTGGAATCCGTGTTCTCGTCTGCCCTCCCTTTGACTCAGAAATGGAATAGAGTTGTTGAAAAAAAACCCCAAGGGTCAGAAAATAGAACCTTGTCCATGTGTGACACCAGCAAGTTGTAGAACTGTTGCAGACTCAGTTTCTTTGTCTCCCACAGAGGGAGAAAATACAGACTCTAGGACTCTGTAATAGAGCTCAAGGCCCACGTGTATAGAGACATGTAAGTGTCGTTCTATCAGACTTACTCATTCAATCATTTATTCACTTCCTACCTTCTGACTGTCAAAACTAGATTCCAAGTTGCTGGACTTGGAGCCAGGAAGACTCCCCCTGTCGGCTGCTGTGAAGGCATACTCGCTCCCATCATGCTGAGACCAATCACACACGAACTTGGTGCCACACCCTCCAACGTCCATTCTGGCAGACAGAGAATTGCTCAAGTCATGGACAAATCTCCCAATTCTCTGATTTACCCTGCTGGATTTACCCAGGCCTAGGAAGATATTTCTCCATTTCCAAGCTAAGTTTTTCTGTCTTTAGTTGAATAGTATTTTCTCACTCTTTCTGGAGAAAAATTAAGGTGCTGTTTACCTTAAAAAGTAGACAATATTTGATCATAATGATGGATTGTTGACATACGCTGTGGCAAAGACAAACATTAGTTTAGTTTGGATAGTAAGACATTTTGTAATCTACTAGGACCCTGGGATTGCAAAGAGCGTCCACTGTCTTTTAGTGCCAAGTTCCACTGGATGTATCTTTTACAAGATCTTAAGATGAATCCTTGGTCCCTGGAAAGATCGAGTAATTATTCAGCAGGTGAATCCACTTAGCAATAACCAAAACTGGATTCATATGCGCAAGGACAAAACCACAGTGGCACTTCGAAGGTGGGCGTTTAAAAAGAAATGCAGCCGGGCGTGGTGGCTCACGCCTGTAATCCCAGCACTTTGGGAGGCCAAGGCGGGTGGATCACAAGGTCAAGAGATCGAGACCATCCTGGTCAACAAGGTGAAACCCCGTTTCTACCAAAAATACAAAAATTAGCTGGGCATGGTGGTGCGCGCCTGTAGTCCCAGTTACTCGGGAGGCTGAGGCAGGAGAATTGCTTGAACCCAGGAGGTGGAGGTTGCAGTGAGCCGAGATCGTGCCATTGCACCCCAGCCTGGGTAACAAGAGCGAAACTCTGTCTCAAAAAAAAAAAAAAAAAAATGCAAGCCAGGTGCAGTGGATCAAGCCTGTAATCCCAGCACTTTGGGAGGCCAAGGCAGGTGGATCACTTGAGGCCAGGAGTTTGAGACCAGCCTGGCTAACCTGGCAGAACTCTGTCTATACTAAAAATACAAAACTTAGCCAGGTGCGCTGGTGCACACCTGCAGTCCTAGCTACGTGGGAGGCTGGGGCATGAGAATCACTTGAGCCTGGGAGGCAGAGGTTACAGTGACCTGAGATCATGCCACCTCGCTTCAGCCTGGGAGACAGAGTGAGACTCTGTAATGAAAACAACAACAACAAAAAGATAGAAAGAAATGTATTGAAGGAATGATGTTTTTATGAGTCAGGGAAGAATGAATGTATTAAAAGGCAGAAATAAGACTGAACACATTAGATAGAGTAATTCACTTCTGAGAAGCAGACAAAGTATACTATTCCATTAATTGGTTATGGGTGGAGGAGCAACTGTGTTATTTGTAAAAAGATATTTTGATTTTCACAAAGTCCTCTGTCCATTTAAAGAAAACTGAAAAGAAAGCAGGAGATTTGGAGAAAATAGAGTAAAACATTTTTAAAAATTAATTATGGTTGAAATAAAGTTAAGTAGTTTGTAACTAGTGGAAAATATATGTCATTTCTCAGTTTATGAAGGCAGAAGAGGAGTAAACACAAATAATGGTGATAAATATGAATCTTCTGAGTGACAATCTGCCAACTATGGACACATATTCAGCCAAGAGGAGAAGAAAAACGACTGAAAATATGGAAAAGTCACCTTTAAAATAGTAGCTGGGAAGTGGCAAAGCAGGGAAACAGCTAAGAAGTGATCTGAAACCCTTCGGTGACTTCAGAGGAGGCAAGAATTTTTGGTATGAAGCGTTTTGTGACAGGAAGTTGAAAGAATGCCTACATTTTCCTCTGTAGACTCAGAATGTAAACAGATTTCCTGCTATCATAAACTGTAGCAACTTCCCTGTGAGAGTCTCCAATTCTGGACCCAAACCTCAAGGAAGCCAATGGGGTCATCTGCTAGATTAAAGATCGGAGGAGAGTGTGTGTGCCTTGGTAACCTGTCACGGTCATTACAAGGAACACCGCCGCCTGTGCAGACTCAAAGTGGGGCTCACGTCTGCAGACACAGAGAGGGGAAGAAAGGATCAGACGGAAGGGAACTTACATGAACCCTGCGGGGCGTTTCGCCTGGATCACCTCACTTAATCCTTCCCTGTGCCAGGTCGGGCGGCTGTCATTACCTACATCTAGAAGGTGTGGGATTCCAGGTTCAGGGAGGTCAAAATACTTGCCCAGGGATGAATAATTATAAAGTAGCACAACCGGTATTTGCAGCCGCAGTGGAGAAAGACAGGATATCTGTCACCGGCTGAATTGCATCCCCTGAAATTCCCGTGTTGAAATGCTACCCTCTGATATCTTGGAAGACACCTGTCTTTGAACAAGGAAGGGTGAAAATCACCTGCACGTGGGGAGATCGGGGTTTGCAGGCAGGAGGGGCTGGAGGAGAGGAGGGACGGGGAAACAGGCCTCCCCAGAGCAGAGCGGGGAGGAAAATGAGGAAGGCATTTTGGAATGCTGGGATCTGGTGTCCAATTTGAAGACTTTCTCATCTGTCTTCAACACCCTTGTGTTGCTTCAGGGGGCTGGAGGCAGGCTGGTGGGAGAAAGCATCTGAATCTCAGGTGCTGACCCGCGGTGAGACCACAGCAGAGAGCAGCCTGGAGGGCTCGGAACACACAAGGGCCTCCAGCAATACCCTACAGTCAGTCGACCTTCCTATGGGTGGGCTGGGCTTGAGCCACTTGGAATATTAAAGGGGAAGATGAGCCCTGGAAGGCTGGGGGACGTGGGACCAGCAGAGCAGAACATTCGGGCTCCACGCTGCTTTGATGAAAGACGCATGGGAACCCTGGCCTGGGCTGGGAGGAGACTAAGGCAGCATTCATGGGAGAACAGGTCAAGGAGGGCACCAGCTAGACAAGGAGTGGGGAGGGCATTGTAGACGGACGGAAGAGCAAATGTGAAAGGCCTGAGCTGGAAAACTTGGTGGATTTGGGGGACTAAGAGGGGGAGTTAATGGAGGGGAGAGGCCTGAGATGTGGCGGGAGAGGTCGAAGGGAAGACACAGGAAATACAACCGGGGCTGGAGCAGGAACTGGGTCCATGGCCAATCTGCTTTCAAGAGCAGAGAAATTTGAGCCGGATATGCTGGTTAAAGCAGTCGCGGAGACAGTGCAGTGAGAAAGGCTGGAGATACGGGAGAAAGGAGACTGGATGTGTGAGCTCAGGGAGGTGGAGGGCTGGTGGGAGGGTCAATCCCAGAGCACAGATGCCTCCTCCACTGTGACAGGAAGGAAGGGGAAGCAGCAGAGGGGAGATGCAGGGGGGTCTGTGGGTTTGCAGCAGGGAGGTAAAGGAGGTCCCAGCTCCTCGTTTCTGCCTTCTCTGTGAAGTAGGAGTTGAGGTCATCTGTTGAGAGTAGAAGATGAGGTGGGGAAGGTCACCAGAGGTGAGAGGCTCAAGGAAGCCAGGAGACCGGGGGCTGTTGGTGGTGTTGTGGTCAAAGTCCACCAAGCTGATGGCAGCAGTGTGGGAAGGGAGTCATCCAGTCTTCGCTGCTTTCAATCAAATGCCCAGGGGTGCCACTCCCATCCTCACCTGGCCATGAGCAAGCAGGACGAGGGAGCTGGAGGAATACTGGGCTGGATGTGTCACAGTAGAGGGGGTGCAAACCCCAGGTCTCAACCCTGAGAGAAGGGGCTTCTGAGACATTAAGCAGCATCCATGCAGCATGGCTGCAGGGAAATGGTGACCTCAGGGAGTGACGCCTGCCTCTAAGGGATGTGCTGCTGAGGACGTTCTGGTGAGAAGTGGAGGCCTGGGCCTTTCGTTCAGCAGGAGTGCAGGATGCAGAGGGCATGGGAGGCTGAGGAGGGAGGACAGATGCAGGTGCCCAGAGATGGGCAAGGAGTCACAGGAATGACGGCTCACGCCTGTAATCCCAGAACTCTGGGTGGCTGAGGCGGGAGGGTTACTTGAGCCCAGGAGTTCAAGATCAGCCTGGATAACACAGTGAGACCTTGTATCTACAAAAAATAGAAAAATTAGCCAGATGTGGTGGTACACACTGGTAGCCCCTGCTATCAAATTAAATTATCAGTTTAATAGGCATCTGGTTAAAGATTTCATAGAAAGCACCCTATTCTGTCCTGAGGGTTCTTTCTTCTGAATTTCTCTCTTCCCACAGCTTGTAACCCTCTACACCAGCAGTCCCCAGCTTTTTTGGCTCCAGGGACTGGTTTCGGGGAAGACAGTTTTTTTTCACGGATGGTGGGGAGATGAGGATGGTTTTGGGATGAAACTGTTCCACTTCAGATCATCAGGCATTAGTTCAATTCGCCTAAGGAGCATGCAACCTAGATCCGTCATATGTGCTGTTCACAGCAGGGTTTGCACTCCTATGAGAATCTAATGCCACTTCGGACCTGGCAGGAGGTGGCGCTCAGGTGGTGACGCTCAATGACCCTGACCTGCCGCTCACCTCCTGCTGTGCAGGTGGAATTAATTTTAATGCTATTTTTATTTAGCTTGATATAGTCAACATATTATTTCAACATAAAATCAATATAAAGAATTTATCAAGGAGATATTTTACATTGTTTTTCATATGAAATCTTTGGAACCTGGTGTGTGCGTTACCCTGGCAACACAGCTTGGCCTGAACGTGCCTGTTTCCCAGTGTTCAGCAGCCCCATGGGGTGAGTGACTGCTGTGCTGGGTGGCACAGGTGTAGGCTCCGTTCCTGCCACTCCTATACCCACGCGTCCTTCCTTGATCTCTCTGCCTAGGCTGCCCCGACAGCAGGGCTCCTGCCAAGAGTCCCCGCTCCCTGCCTGCTGCAGGAAATGAAAACAAGAGACCTATTTGAAAATGTGCACACACAACTTTGGTGACTCTGGAAACGAAGCAGCTGAGCCGGGGTGACAACGAGGACAATTTGGGTTAAGGAATCTCCCTCTTTGAGGGGGAAAAAGTGTAGATTCATTCTTTGCAGCCCTACAAGAATTTCCCTTCCTCTTTCTTCAAAGCAAAGGAGCAATTGTTCTCCCTGTGGTCCACAGCAGAGGGCACCTGTGGAGTACTGATAACCTGTGTGCTTTGGAGTCAGACAGGGCTGGGTTCCAATTCCAGCTCGGTCATCTCTAGCTGTGTGACCTTTGGCAAGTCACCCGACCTTTCTGAGTTTGGGCGCCTTAGTCCATAAACCGTGAAGAACATACTACACTTTATGTGGGTTGTGATAGTTACTGAATTGACTTACGTAGCGTGCCACACACACAGTGAAAGCTCAGCAGATGCCAGCCACTGTTCTATGCTGGTGAGAAGCATTCGGAGAATGAAAAGGGGGACGTGAGTGTTAGACCCAGTACGTGTATCTCCTGAGGATGAGCGCAGATCTTCCAGATCCAGAAGGTCAAAAAGATGATGTCAAACACCCTGGTGGATGGGGGAAAGTCCTTGGCACAGAAGGGCTGCCGTGATTTGAGAGGGACGGCTCTCCACTCGATAAATCACGTCTCATGACAGTTCCCGGGGAGTCTATGGGAACAGTAGGTGCTGAGCTCTGTGCCAGATTGGGCAGCTTCTGTATCAGAAAGACACAGCCGGGAGGATGCCACGCTGGAATCAAAAGAGCGAGAGTTACAGGAAGGATGAGTCAGAAGCGAGCCAGGGCGAACAACAGTCGTCTGTCTGTTCCTTGAGACGCGCCGAGGCGCTGGGATCACGCCGTCCCCCCACGAGGCGCCTGCTCCTTTCCTGAGCCCACCCTGACTGCACTGCAGAGCCACGGCGTTGTTTTTTCTTTTTTAATCACTTGGGTAAATAGATGCTGTGTGCATTTTTGTTTAAAAAGTAAATGACAATCAATTGCGTATAGCGGGGCGGGGGGGGGCAGGGAGGGGGGAATCAATCATGGCTCTCAACGAGAAATCAGTTTCCTGTGCTTTTAACCGCAGAGGTAAAGAAAACATTTATCCCTCTGTTTTTCAAAATAAGAAAAACAGAAATGAAACTTGGTTGTAAAAATATGACGAATAATGGACTAACTTCTGCAGTTCCACGTTATGGGTGGGTAAAGGAGAGAAGGAGGACCGTGGGGAGAAAAAAGGCAAAATGTAAAAATATATTAAAAAAACCCATAAACATAATCTACATGGGTTCCAACTTGTCCAGCCTCTGTGAGCAAACAGGGCATTTTGCTTTCCCCACGTGGTAGAAATCCATCTCAAAGTAATTGAATATCCTTTTTTTTTTTTTGAGACAGGGTATTTCTCTGTTGCCCAGGCTGGAGTGCAGTGGCACAATCATGGGTCTCTGTGTTCTTGACCTCCCTGCTCAAGGGATCCTCCCACCCCAGCCTCCCGAGTAGCTAGGACTATTGGCATACATGCCCAGCTAATTTTTGGAAGTTTTATAGAGACAGGGTTTCGCCATGTTGCCCAAGCTGGTCTCTAATTCCTGGGCCGAAGCAGTCTTCCCACCTTGGCCTCCCAAAGTGCTGAGGTGTGAGCCACCACACCCAGCCCAGCACGTTCTTTTGAATGTATTCACTGAACCGACTGAAGAGTTCACTGATCAGCCTGCATTGCTTCCTCTCTCCTCCTCCCTCGTCCCATCTCTTGGCTGTTTTCCTTCGTGATGGCGTCATTCCCAGGTAGGAGACAGCAATGCAAGGCTTAAAGTCTCCTTGTACTACCATCCAGGAAAAAACACAGTGGCTTTCCTTCCCAGGGTCCCTCTTGGCCACCGCGCAACTGTTTCTGTCCCCTTGGGCTAGTGTCAAGGTGGGAGAGGGAGACAAGATTCGGAGATTGGCTCCAACTGAGCAAATGCCCAGCTCTGGCTGGTGGTGTGTGCAGTAAATCCATGTACAGCAGCGGCCTGAGGCTCACGTGGGCAAAAGCAGCTCTATGACAGGAGGGGCTGCCACGGGAAGGAAGGAAGGCGTGGGTGTCCCAGCTCCTGGCAGCTCGTGTCCAGGGTCCCTGAAGCATGGGTTAAAGGATTCTGCTCCTTTCTCTTCTAATAGATTCTGCAGATAAGGAGTTTCAGGCCAAAGAGGAGAAACAAAATGTAGCTGTCTATCCTCATTATTTGCTGATTCCGTATTTGTGAATTGGCCTTACTTGCTAACATGTATGTGTGACCCTAAAGCAAGCACCCGGCACGCATGTGATCACTGGTAGACACGGACAGGGCAGTGACCAGTTTAATCTTCCCATGCACATTTTCCCAGCTAAGGTCAGAGAAGGCAGCACTACCTTCTTGTTTCAGCTCTTCTATGGGAAACAAGTGCCCTTTTCAGTCTCTTGAGAGCCCTGTTTTTAACATTTTTGTTCTTTTGGCTGGTGATTTTCCCTTTAAAATGGCCCCCAAGTGTAGTGGTGAAGAGCTTTCCCATGTTCATAGCACAAGAAGGCTGATATGTGTCTTGGGGAAAAAACACACGTGTAAGAAAAACCCGCTCAGGCATTCATTGTAACCCGTTGGCTGTGAGTTCAACATTAATGATCAACAGTCTGTATTAAATAAGGTGTCTTTACACAGAAACACACTTAAAACAGGGTTGTGTATTGATTGGTTGAGAAAAATGTTGCAACCAGAGGCTCACAGGAACCTAACTTTGTCTTCTCCTTAGGAGCAGTGGTTTGGTATTCACAAGTTCAGTGTTTGCAGTGACTTTATAGACCGGAACTATGGCAAAGAAGGAGACCCATACAAAACGTCCCTGAGGCCACCCCGAGGGTCATTGACTAAGCCAGGACTCTGAGACTTTTGGAGTCCACTGCTTTCGCATTCTGCCGTATGTAATGTGGGGCAGAGATCAGGAAGACAAAACAAAGCAGGAAGTGAGAAGACGGAGGGGAAGGAAGGGGAAATGGCAGTTGAGCAGGCAGAGAAGTGAATGTCTATGGGGCACAGTCGTAGATTCAGTGGCTCTCAGGCAGGCCAGGCTCATCACACCTAGCTATCCCAATGGCTTGGAGGCCAGCGTCGTAGGATTGTGTAGGGGATAATACTTATCGGTCTTGAATATCATAATTGAGCTTTTGTTTAAAAGTTGTATAAACCTAGGCCACAAGTTTCAACACAACTCGAAGAGAAGCCCCTACTGACATTCACAAACACTTTCGAGAATGTGAAACCTTTGGTTAACAACATCCCTGGTTTAGGAAAATAAGAGGGTGGGAGAATATTTGCAAGTATAAACCATAAAATTTAAATATGTACGTGTTCTCTACGTTGCCATCAGAGTTTCTGAGTCTATTGAACAAAAAGGGCAAGGAAATTTCCCGCAGGATTTTGGTGTTTGCATGAATACTTATCTTCCAAGGAGAGCTGCTTAGTAAACTCCAGGCTGTGTAGGAATATCATAGAAATTGCTCACTGTTAGAAATTGTTGTTATGGTGCTTGATGTGGAGAACTTTGGTTATTAAACTTCCAGTTGTAAATTATGCATGTCGTAGGAGAGTGAATTTACATCATTAATCATGCGGCATGATTACATCATTGACTTCCCTTTGCCGATTCCGTCATGGTGAATCCACCACCACATGAAACTGAACATGGTCCTAAGTTACAATCTGGCATGAAAGTCTCCTCCTTGGAAATGTTATTCTGACAAGTAAATAAGTGAGTCATACCAGTAAATTAATATTGGAATTTAATTTACACTTCAAAGCACTTTTCTTTCACATGTATTTTCTTTGATTCTCTGCTCCTGGAAATTATATTCCAAAGTTTAAATTTCAATATCTTAGAAACTGTCCTTCTTTACCCAAAAACATCATCTGCTTTTATTTTCAAACTTCAGATTTTATTTTGAAAAGAACATGTTTACTTTGTTTTCTCAAGGAGTTCTAAAAGATTAAAACATGTATGAGTAGAAAACTAATGGATCTGAAATTAAATATCTGATTGAATCTTTTTTTTTGAGGGAGGGAAGGAGGAAGGGAGGAAGGCAGGAAGGGAGGGAAGGAGGAAGGTAGGGAGGAAGGAAGGGAGGGAAGGAAGGAAGGGAGGAAGAGGGGAGGGAGGGAGGGAAGTGAAGGAAGGAAATCAAGCAATGAGAGAGACATTGCTGACCTGGATCTAGAGGTTTACAAGTTGATTTCTTTTTATTGAGAGAAGGAAAGAAAAAAAAATGAGTAAAGGAGAGGAAGAAAGAGGAAGAGAAAGAGGGAGAGTGAACGGAAATATTGCTTTATTCTGAAAAAAAAAATGGGTATTAATAATGGCCAATCAATGTTTCATTCAAACCTATGAGTAGGTGTGATGTGGTATTGACAAGAATGTATATTTTGTGTATTTGAAGTGGAGAGCTCTATAAATATTTATTAAGTTTACTTGTTCCAGATCTGAGTTCGAATCCTTGATATCCTTATTAATTTTCTGTCT
>CAUYOR010081509.1:0-14296 GCA_963573925.1 Callimico goeldii
TGTTAGCACACCAGAGACATAGATTTTTTTGGAATGGTATTTCATAAAAGTTTGTTTATGTACCCAGTGGTCTCCTTGTAAGGGCAAGACCCATCAAGGTAATACAGGGGTGCTAGAGATAGGTAACAACCCTCAAACTCAATGAGCTTCTGTAGGCTATCTGCATAATGTGCCCGTTGTAGGAAAAGATTGGTTTCAGCAGATACTATAAGCATATGTTACTGTGGTATTTAGCGGGAATCTCAAAATTAAATGACAGAAGGCATTACTTGTCTCTGGATATTTTCTTAAAAAGCAGCTTCAGGTTTTTAGTTGGTTCACATATCCATTCAGGTCTGTTAATTAACCTGATAGGTTGGGCCGAGGAGGGGTGATTTTTATCCAGGTATAATGGGCCCATGGTTCACCTCCCGCCTAATAGATGAGCGCATGGTCAGAAGGCTCTCATAGAGTCTTACCCTTTGAGGGACTAGTTGGTGATCCAGTCCGGTCTCCCTCCAGGTTTTAAGTACTACTTGGTCTTTAGGCTGGAAGGGATGAAGGGGCACATCCGTGGAGAAAAAAGCAAACTCATGAACAAAAGTCAGTATTTCATTTAGCAATTTTAAATAATGTCTAATACCTCCTTCCCTTTCTAAGATATTATAGCTTGATCTTAGCCCCAAGGTGGCTAGGAAAGGTCTCTCATACATAATTTCTAAAGGGTTCATACATAATTTCTAAAGGGAGCCAGTTTCTGGGAATGACCAACCCAAATCTTCAACAGGAGAGAAGGTAGTACTTTGTCCCAAATTCGACTAGTTTCCTGGCACACTTTGGCAGCGGTTCTTTTTTTTTTTTGAGACAGAGTCTCATTCTGTTGCCCCAGGTTGGAGTGCAGTTGCATGATCTCTGATCACTGCAATCTCCACCTCCCACATTCAAGAGATTCTTGTGCCTCGGCCTCCCAAGCAGCTGGGACTACATGCCCAGCTAATTTTTTGCATTTTTAGTAGAGATGGGATATTGCCATGTTGGCCAGGCTGGTCTCAAACTCCTGGCCTCAAATAATTTGCCTGCCTCATCCTACTATTCTGGGATTACAGACGTGAGTCATCACACCTGGCCTAATTATTCTTTCTTTTTTTTTTTTCAACAACAACTGGACTTTAATGAATTAGTTTTCTTAAAAGTGTTTTGAACAGATATGCTAGTAAAAACACACACATTAAAAATGAACTAAAACATTCTTGCTTTGATTAAGTTTAATATATAGAATTTAAAAACCAAATAACTAACAAATTTTTGTACAGTTAAACTTGAGATACATACACTTATTATCCTAATATTGGATATATTTTCTTGACATTTAATTTGTTATTCCTATTGGTAGGTTTGCCTTTTTAAAGTTTTCCTAGGAGAAAGTATAAGAAAAAATATCCAGATTACCTACCATTTTCCCCTACATTACACGAATAGCAGTTTTGAGATAGCTCAATTTTGAAAAACAATGACAAAATGCTAGAGTGTGAATTTAATTTTCAGGATCTCTTTTTTGAAAAGGATACTTTTCATTTTGCTTAATAAAAAATAAGTATGTGAAAAATAATTTTGCCTTGGCATTGGCGGGCTGAGATCTATGGTGCTCACAAATTCAATACACAAGAGTGTCTGCTCTAAGAAATCAACTCTAACAGGTAACATGAAAGAGAGATGGGACATCCCAGTGTGCTTAGTTAATCCCTCAGGTTTTACTAGCACACCGCTGAAAAGAGATAAACATCCTAAATTCAAAGATATTACACAATAATCACTTTCCTTACATATATATATATAAAACGTGCTTACCTCTCTGACAGCTTCAGTCTTAACTGCAAAGAAAGGTTATTAGGGGAACCCTATTATAGGTGCCCCAACTACATATTAGCACCACAAAACAGCCATTAACATTTCTTAGGAGTGTTATGGGCACTGTGAATAGGACAACTCTTAGTATGTGGGACTACCCCTGACACTGCAGAACATTTAGCATTTTTTAGCCATTCACTAAAAATCAGCAGTTTTTAAGGTCACTATGACAATCAAATTGACCCTTGATGAGAACCACTGAGCTAGATGCTTCAAGATTATTATCTATTAACTTTATGACTTCCACAGAAAGTAACTGCATCATTACCTTCAGTAACAATGACTGAAGAGGCACATAAATTTTTTTAAACATTGCAATTAAATATTATTTTGGAAAGATAAACCGACTTTTTCAAACTCATAGTAATCTGAAAGATTAGATGCACAAAGTGCAACACTTATTCATCCCCAAATGCACACATACATTTACAGGAAAATGTTTATGTTCTACAGGCATGTATTATCCCATTTATCTTTGGTAAAAAAAAAATACGTTCATCTATTACAATAAGATAAAAACCATGTAGATGTTCTCGATAAGTTCCCTCATATTGATGCTCCTGGAAACTGCTGCCGTCTTTGCTCCCAAACTTGCTGATTTAATAGTTGTTGCTGTTTCTGTAAAAACTGCACTACTTCTGGACTTCTTAGCAACGACAGTCTTTTTTGATTTAACACTTGTTCTAAACGAGTAGGTCTTGCAGGACTAGCCCCAAAAGATCCTGTTCTTTGTTCAGCAGTGGAGAGTATGTTATCTGCACTTTCCTCGAGTTTGACGTTTCCCGCGCTGCCAGTCGAAGCGGTCCCACTGCAGTTCAGGGCCTGGTCGCTCTTCTTTTTTTACTTGTCCTTGTACATCTTGTTGCGGTGTTTCTTGCACATCCACGGCTTGCGCTGCTTGGCCACCTGGCTTGTGGTCTCGCTGCAGCCTTCGTAGGTGCAGGTCTTGCTCATGCTGCCCCCGCCGCTGCCCTGCCTCCGGGAGCCCCCGCTGCTGCCCTCGCCCCCCCCCCCCACTGGGTCTCTTCGTCCTACAAATCCTCTAAACTAGCTGCGTTCTCGCCTCCCCCCGGAGGGTCCGAGGTGTCCAGCAGGTCCGTCTCGTCCTGCCCAGCCTCCTGCTCGTTATCCCCGGCCCCTTCGCACAGGTACCTAACGGACTTGCCCGACCCGACCCTGCCCCCGGGAGCCGCGGCCTCGTCCTGCCCAGCACAGGGCTGCATCACCAGCAGGGTGAACTGCGAGGCCGCGGCCGCCACCAGGGTTGGCGTCAGGGTGGGAGCCGCAGCCGAGGCTACGGCCGCGGGGTGGGGCACGCCGCTGGCGGCCCCGGACCCCGCGCCCTCCGCGACATCCTGAGCCTCCGTGCTGCTGAGACCTGGCCGGGGTCCACGACCCCGGGCTTTCAGCACCTGCCAGGCCTAACTGCACTTGGCAAACCAAAGACTGAGAACACGCGAGGGTAGAAGGCGCCCCAACTGCGCCTCCTAATTATTCTTTAAATAGTTTCAGTGTTTTAGTCTTTCTGATGGGCTGTGGCTGTGCTGCATGAAGTTTCCATTCAGTGTCTAGGACTTGAGACACTTCCTGTACTACTTTAGAGACGAACACCACGCCATTGTCATTCTGACTCATCAAAGGGAGTTCATACTGGGGAATTATCTCTTTAGTAAGGTGTGGGTCACTTTGGCTGCCCTTTCTGTTCGGATAGGGTATACCTCTACCCATCCTGTAAATGTGTCTACAGAAATCCAAAAAGATGGTCTTTGTACAAAAGATGCCCGGTAGCCTCCAGGTGCCTGTGACATTGTGGTGAAATTAACTTGCTAATTCTTGCATGGAGACTCCCCTGGATGTTGTACCCCCCAAACGGGTAGGACCCAGTTTTAGGGCAGTTTGAGCGCAGTACCTTTTCAGCCTCCTGGAAGACCTTGCAAGGTGCAGCCACTGCTCAGAGGCAGGGGGATCAACCCCTGGCCACCTGGTAACACTTTAAAGAAATTAGGCAGTCGGTTTTCAGTCAGTTCCTAAGTTTTGAGTTAGGACTCCCAAGTCCATGCCTTGTTTTTTGTGTATAAATAAATCAAAGGGCTTTCTTAAATCTGGAAGGCCCAGCACAGAGGCAGTCTTTAACTTTTCCTTGACTTTATTTACTTTGAGATGGAGTTTCGTTCTTGTTGCCCAGGCTGGAATACAGTGGTGCAATCTCTGCTCACTGCAACCGCTGCCTTGATGTCAGCAAGCTCCCCATCGAGCTCTGCTCACTGCAACCTCTGCCTACTGGATTCTCCGGCCTCAGCCTCCCGAGAGCTGGGATTATAAGTGCTTGCCACCACGCCTGGCTAATTTTTGTATTTTTTAGTAGAGACGGGTTTCGCCATGTTGGCCAGGCTGGTCTCGAACTCCTGACGTCAGGTGATCGGCCTGCCTTGGCTTCCCAAAGTGCTGGGATTACAGGCATGAGCCACCGCGCATGGCCTCTTTGACTTTAATAAAAGAATTTTGGCATTCTCAAGTCCAGATCAGGGGCTCAGATTTTTTTCCTTTTAGGGTCCAACATTCAGAATCCAACTTCAACAGAATCCCACCATTCCTAGAAATCATTGCGGTTGTTTACAGGAGATGGGGACAGTTACCCAGGCGATTGCCTCCAGGTGGCCACAGGGAGGGTTTCTGTGCCCCATATTCACTTCAGACCTGAAATATTTTACTGTCTTTTGGCAGATCCGGTCTTTCTTTTTGGAAACCCAGTAGCCTGTTTCCACTAGGAAAATCCCTGCTTGAATGGTATTTTCAAGGAAAGCTCTTAAAGTCTTACGACAAAGATTTCATCCACACATTGTAAAAGCACTCCTGTCGGCCGAAGATCCCTCAATTTCCATGCCAAAAATTTCCCAAAGATTGTAGGCGAATTTTTAAGTCCTTGAGAAAACACTGACACTACTGCTGATTAACCTGTGTTCCAGCCTCAGCCTTTCAAATGCAAAGATCTCTTGTGATTCCTTGTCTAATGCAAAACAAGGCATCTTTTTGAGCCAAATCTGTAAACCAACATAGTTCTCCTGATAAGGTGATCAGCAAGCTATAGCCATAGCGGTTAGGTACCGTGGGGTATATGTCCTAGACTATTTCATTGCTAGCCCTAAGTCTTGTACAAACTGGTAGTCGTCTTAATGGGACTTGCATGGTGGTAAAACAGGAATGTTAAAGGGAGGATTATAGGACCAAATCAGTCCTTGTGCCAAAAAAGGCTTCCAAGAGTGATTGAGTCCCCTTTCATGCCACTTCCTTTAATGGATAGTCCGTGTCTCTCTTTTTATTTAATTGTTATGAGTCTGGCTGTGACCACTCTCCCTGGCTTCCCCAGGCCCAAACATCTCTCCTTACCTGCATGAGAATTTCTTCTGGAATGTCCTGAACCGCTTCATTTTCCGGTTGGAGCAGGAATAGTTGAAACCTGCAAACTTATTCAGAAGGAATCATGATGACTAGGCATCTGGGGGGAAAGACAAGTTGAGCATACAATTTGGCAAGCAAATCCCAGCCCAGGAGGGGCAGTGGGCATTAAGTATGTACAAGAAACTATGCTCTAGGCTGGTCTCTCCTAAATGGTAACCTAAGGATTGTAGAGAGGGGTAATGGTGTCTCCCAGTATTCCTGAAACAATAATGGTTTTTCCCAAAGTTGGAGAGAGACAATTGTTACTTACTTAATATGTGGCACTGTGTCAACTGAAAGGTCCACCGTTCTGTTCCCCACTGTCAGTTGTATCCAGGGCTCCTGTGGGGATATAGCCCCCGGTTGCTCCAAGTCTAAGGGACTCCCTGGGATGCATCAGTCTTCATCTAAATATTCTTTTCTCTCCTCGTCTGATTTGGAGGGAGACTGCACTTGCCAGCTGCTCTGGTCAATTTGGGACAGTCCTTTTTCCCGTGTCCCTCCTTCTTACAATAGGCACATTTTTTTTCATAAGGGGGCATGGACCCCTCTTTACTTTGATTTCTTCCTTTTCCTTTAGGTTGGTAATCAAGTGCAGCTGCCAGCGAGCTACTTGTTGCTTCAATTTGCACTTTTCCTGAGCCTCATCCTGAGCGTAGTATGCTTTAAAAGCTAACTCCACTAAATATGAGATTGGCAACCCAAGGATCCCACTTACCATTTGCAGTTTTCTCTGAATATCAGGACTTCCAGCTGGTTAAGGTCACATTGACCATTCTCTGATTGTGGGGTGCCTCAGGATTAGTGTCAGTCTACTTTCCATGTCTGATGGAGTCTTTCTGTGAATTATGAAGGGTCCTCATATGCTTGCTGCCGTACTTCCTGTACCTTATTGAGGTTCTTTGCCTGAGGAACCCCTTTCTTTAAACCTTCAAGAATGCAATTCAGATAGTGCCCCCATCTATCTGAAAAGTGGGAAGGACCCCATCATTTACATCCTAATTGGGCTCTGTGTTGGGGACTGAGTCTTGGCAAGGGGCCATTGTTTCCCGCCTCCAGACAGAGCCTGTTTGCCTCTTCCCTAGCCTTTTCTGTGACCACAGGCCTTTCTTCTGATGTGAGCAGCACTTTAACAAAGTGAGTATCTGCCTTGTGGGGTTGATAGGTCAGAAATATAGACAAGAATAGCTCAGCCATTCGCTTGCATTGGGATGGGGGGGATCACTGTTTTTCCAGCTGAACAGATCCAAAGTGGGAAAAGGAAATGTAACCACATCATGCCAACCTGTTGTCCATTCACGTTCAGTCCCCCAGTAGGGAACTAATGCAGAGGAAAGTGCCCTACCAAGGGGCCAGTGGCTCCCTGGCCAAATTGGGTTTTCCGTTCATTGCAGGAAGGGGAGAACACAGCCTGTCCTAATTCCATGGGGAGGACAGGTTTGGGAGTGTTCCCCTCCTACTCCAGACAATCCCATAAGGAGGGGCTGGTGCTGGAGCTACAGCTGACTGGGGAAGGGGCGGAGGATCAGGATGATTATTCAGGGGATTCAAAGCAACCAAGCAGTGTCCTGTCTTCCCCATCCAATGAGGGGGAGTCTAAAACCTTAGGTTTGGGTTGTTTTTTCTTTTGCAGCATCAAATGATAACTCTTTTGAGTAGGTTCATTCTGATATAAGAGCATGGAAGCCTGGACATACAGGATTGCATCCTATTGTCTCCTGTCTTAGAGAATAGTTCTACTTGCATTATAGTAGCATAACTTAAAGAACTGTTTGTCAGCCATTTCTTCCCAAAATTCTAAGACATATTCTGGCCAAGCAGGGTTACAATAAAAAAGCATTGTATTTTTCTTCATTGGCTCATAGCTGAAGGTGACCCAAATCTGGAGAATACAGCCAAGGATGCTCCTCTCTGGGATCAATTCCTAATTTACCATGTTCAGTCTTTTCATAGACACACACACACTCATACACACACACCAAAAAAAAACCACACAAACACCCCCAAAAAAACCCCAAAAAAATCACAAACAAAAAAACCAGACTCTTACAGGAAACAAGCAAATGGGTATAACCCACCATTCTATTACTCCCCAGAAGGCCCTCTCCACATTACAAGCAGAGAGAGTGAGAGATATGGCTGTGTACACCACAGCGACTTACCCTTCAAACCAAAACCGGAAGTCCAGATAGCAGTCTGAGATGTTTCTCTGCTCTAAGCTTCTAGATCACCAATGGCAGCTGACACTGACACAGAAGGGCAACTTTAGGGACCTCCAACCAACAAGCCTGGGCAGCTTCTGGCACACATTCACCTGACCTGGCCCTGCCCTGCTGCCATGCAAGCCCTGGCATGGTTGACAAAATCTGTTGCACAACTCCATAAGTTAGGTTCAGGTACCTAGTGCTCGGTAAGCCAAACACTGACACATCAGTGCCTCAGAGCAGAGAAAGGTTTCTTCAAGTTTAACAAAATATGAGGACGAGAGATGACAATTCTCAAATTCCACCTCCCTTTGCACATAACTGGAGGCTTTTATGAGTGAGGAAGGTGTGTGGGAAGTGAGATCCCCTGATGATCAAAACTGCTTGCATCCCTTGGCCAATCTTCTGCATGCCATCAAGGAGGTCAACATGACCAAGGATCACTGTTCCTTATAAGAAAAACAAGCTCATTAATCTTGCGAGCATCCCCTGGGGATGAGGATATGAAGTCAATCACTTGTTAGTGACTACCCTCTACCAAAATGACTACGTGCAAGCAATCCTGCCTGGAGGCAGTTAAGGACAAAGAGAAAGGAAAGTAAAACAAACATGGTTTTTATAACAGGCTTGGTTACATTGCTATATTTCATCTAAGTGATGGCTATAAAGTTTTTCTCTGCTTGCCACATTTAACCAAGATATAAAAGGCTAGATATAAAACCCTTTCTTGCTAAAAGGCTGGTCTTGAAGAGTCTATCACGAAGGCTCATCATGAATACATCATGAAGGCTCACTTGGGAAGACATTGGAGCAAGACAACTGGTGAGGCAAAAAGAACAAGCAGGGGCTGGTACGGAAATTCAGCTAGTCTGTTTTAAAGAGCCTCTGGGCAGGCAACTTCTGAGGAGGACACTGTCAGCAGAAGTGCCATCCTATAAACATTACACCTTCACAAAAGTTTCCTGACCCTATTGTCCCCTCTGTGTCCTCCTCATTTCAGTTAACATGGCTCATTTAAAAAAACAACAAACGTCACCATTTGATGTCTCCTGTCTCATTTATTTAACACACTTGTTCTGTGTCTGGCTAAGAGGACCAGCAACTCCTTGTTTTAAAAGGGGTTGAGACCAGGCATGGTGGCTTACACCTGTAATCCCAGCACTTTGTGAGGCCGAGAACACTTGAGCTCAGGAGTTCGAGACCAGCCTGGCCAATATGGTGAAACCCCATCTCTATTAAAAATACAAAAATTAGCTGAGTGTGGTGGTGCACGCCTATAACCCCAGCTACTCAGGAGGATGAGGCAGGGGAATGGCTTGAACCTGGGAGGCGGAGTTTGTGGTGAGCCAAGATTGCCCAGTGCCACAGAAAAAGACTATGTCTCAAAAACAAAAAATAAAAAAAAAAAAAAAAAATATATATATATATATATATATATTAAAAAACAATTAAAAAGGTAAGGTGGTCTTTAGTGGTCTGTTTAGGTTTTAAAATTCTTACATTATTCATAAACACATATGAGCTGTTTACAATCCACATAGCTCCACAGAGATTATCATGAGAAAGGATGGTCCTCCTCCTTCCTCCTGATTACCATCTCCCAAAGGCAGCCACTTTTAAGTATTTTTGCATTATTTATTGGCATTTGCCTCCGTATTTAAATAATGTGCTTATATTGCCACTTCTTCATTTTTCTCTTTGTGTTTATTTCCTCCGATGTAGATAAGAATTTAGCTCTTTCATAACATCTTCCCACACACCACAGTTGTGTCTCAACCTTTGGTTAAGTCGGTGCTCTCAGTTCATGTTCTTTACTAAATATTCATCATAGCCATAGTGTACTCAGACCACTTTCCCCCCTCATTTGTTTGCCTCTCTTCCTATGAAATGATTATGAATTCATCCACCAAATCTCTGATAGCATTATTTAACCTGGTATATGCATCAGATTTTTTTTTCTTAATCTTACCTGGTTCCCCTGTTGCAGGTTGAGTGCTGTATTCATTTCCTGGGGCTGCCATAGCAAAGCACCACAGACTGGGCGGCTTAAATAAGAGAAATTAATTTTCTCACACTTCCGGAGACATCCAAGATCAAGCTGTCCGCAGGGTTGGTTTCTTCTGAGGCCTCTCTTCTTGTCTTATATAGATGGCCGTCTTCCTGTGGCTTCTGGCTTCACATGGTCTTCCCTTTGTGTCTCTCTGTGTCCAAATTTCCTTACCTTAAAAGGATGCTAGTTAGAATGGGACATCAATTTAAAAGAAAAGAAAAAGGACACTAGTCATATTGTATTGGGGCCCACCCTAATGACTTCATTTTTACTTACTTACCTCTTTAAAGGCCCTGTTTCCAGGTATAGTTACACACTGAGACACTGTGGTTAGAACTTTAACGTGACTTTTGGAGTGACACAACTTGGCCCAGAACAGGCACTTTGGTTATTAGTTTTTGCTCCTGTTGTTAAAGAGAAAGTCTCACTGTGTTGCTCAGGCTGGAGGGCAGTGGTGTGATCTTGGCTCACTGCAGCCTCCTACTCCTGGGTTCAAGTGATCCTCACACCTCAGCCTCCCGAGTAGCTAGGATCACAGGCACGTACCACCATGCACAGCTAATTTTTGTATTTTTAGTAGACAGTGGGTTTCAGCATGTTGGCAAGGCCGATCTCAAACCCCTGACCTCAAGTGATCCTCCTGCCTCAGCCTCCCGAAGTGCTGGGATTACAGGTGTGAGCCACCGAACCTTGGCTATTCTCTAGAGCTCGGGCATAGCTACTGTTCTGGGATTTCTCTTTACCTTCACCGTGGTCATTTCTTACATTCCTCTCCTGTCTTCTGGATCCCATAGACGCTGCCATTTGGTTTACTTCCCTGTTTGGTGGTGTATATCCTTCGGCTTCCCAGGGAAGGTCATGGGGATATAAACTTTTCAAGACTTTTGCCTGAGTGAAATGGGTTTATTTGACTCTTTCACTGATTGATTATAGAATTTTAGGTAAGCAGTTTTAAGTGCATTTATTCATTGTTGTTCTAGATTTCATTCTTGCTGCTGAAATCCTGTGCTATCCTGACTTCAGAGCTTTTATTTGTGGCCTGTAATTTTCCTCTCTGGCAGCTTTAGTATCTTTATCTTTTTTGAAACAGACTCTCACTCTGTTGCCCAGGCTGGAGTGCAATGGCATGATCTCGGCTCACTGCAACCTCCGTCTCCCAGGCTCAATCGATTCTCCTGCCTCAGCCTCCCAAGTAGCTGGTACTACAAGCACACACCACCATACCTGACTAATTTTTGTATTTTTGGTAGAGATGGGGTTTCACCATGTTGTCCAGGTTGGTCTTGAACTCCTGACCTCAAGTATCAGTCTGCCTCAGCCTCCCAAAGTGCTGGGATCACAGGCGTGAGTCACCACGCCCAGCCAGTGTGGGTGCTTTTTAATTCATGATGGTAGATACTTAGTGAGCTTTTTTAACCTGGCAAGTTATGTGCTTAGTTCTGAGATATTTCAATTTTATCACATTTTTCTTTGAAGTGGGGGAAGTTTTATTAGTTTAATGTGGGCTTTTCTGAAATGTAAGTTTATCTTTCTCTTGTTTTCCATTTTTAACCTTTTGTCTTTTTTCAGAAATTAGGAAGATTTTCTCAGCTTTATTTTCTACTTTTCTGTTGGCTATCTAAGTTTTCTGCTATATATTTTTATCTGCCCTATGATTTTAATTTCCAAGAAGTAGCTCTTTTTTTCTGGAAGGAAATGCTATTAGAAAAATGAGTTCATTATGTTTATCTCTCTAATATCAATTATTTTTAAATTTCCTTGAATCAACTGTTTTCTTTTTCTTTCTTCTCCTTCCCCTGTGTGTTTATACCTCTGTCTCTGCTCTTGGACTTGTTCATGCAATACCTGATGACCAAGTTTACCACTCATCTGTCCACTCTTAACACTGAGGCACTAAAAGTTGATGATGGACACTCTAGTCTTGTCACGGTGGAGTTGTAATAGGTGGTTAGTCAGCTTGGTTTTTGTTTACTTTCCTCCTGCTGCACACATTTAAGTTTTATTTTTCTCCATTCCGATGGTTACCATCGTGGAAGTTTTAATTTTTGTCCACCACAAACACTTCTACTACGGAAGGGAGGCACTTTCTAGAATCCTGTCTGAACCTCCTTTCCAATGTAATGCTAGCAACTGCTCCAGAATTACATTCTGAAAACAAGCTGATTTGTATTTTTTCCTCTTGGAAATCTTGAAGAGCTTCTGGTCTTTAGAACCCATTTTCAGCTCCTTGTCAAGGCTTTCTGTGATCTGACTCCAAGCTGACTTTACAAAGCCCTGTACTGTATTTCACTCCGTATCTCAGGATGCCAGCCATCTCCTGAGTACACTGTATTAAACGCGCTATGGCACCATGTCCTTTGTCTTTTGGGTTGTTCTCTTGGCTGTAATTTCTCTCCTGTGGTCTCTGTGAGCCCATCATTCACATTCTTAAGCCTATCTCCTCAGTAAAGCCTTCTCTCCCACCCTACATTATCACAAACACCCTGCCCTTCCAGATGGATGATTCCTCTCTCAGCAAGGTACCTTGTGTCATTATTTAGCATTTGTTTCATTTATATCTCATCCTTTATGAAACACCAATTCTGGAGCACTGTCTCAGATTCCACCAATCCCATCAACCCCTCGAGCTTCTGCTGGCAGGTGAGGTGATGATCCAGAAGTATGGAGGAGTCGCTCCCTCTGGAGGGCCTTGATCAGAGAAATGCAGAGGACAGGAGGGAGGCTGGTAGGCAAACACCCCTCCTGTCTCCCCACTGTGGACTCCTCTCAGCCATAGTTTTGCCTTGCATGTCTTCCAGAGAAGACGTACAGGTTGTTTGGAAAATGTGGTTGCCTAAGTAGACACACTTGCCAAACAACCCATGTGTCTCGGGGCTCACTGTGAAGGCTGTGGTGAGATAACGCATCACATCACACTGTTATGCATCGTTCCTTGCTTCACTTACCTTCTTCCTGGCCCACACCTCTCTGTTCTTACATATCCATACAAAATGCCAGTGCTTTAATCCTTGCCTTGGGCTCTGCTTTCTAGAGGACCTAGGCTAAGACACCCAAACATTTGTTTAAAAATCTGCCAGTCATAAGCTTTTAATTGTTCAGCCATGTCTATGACAGCTGGAAGTACCAGATCACCCACTGGTTTGACATTGAAGTCCTACGAATACTTACACCTTTTAGGAATACAGAAATGTCAGTTACATCCAACATAACAATTGATCAACAATTACAAGTTTCATTTTCGAGGTTATTTTCACAAAACATGGGAATTGTGTTTGGAGTCTGGGTATCTTACCTGACCCATTTGTTCAGATAACACTTCCAAGGTTAGATTCATTTTAACACATGGTTATAGTTATGCATATTTATGCAAGTCTACATATTGCAAAGAGAATAAAGATGATATCCCTTTTAAAGCTCTCATTTAATACCTTGTCAAATTAGATATTTTGAACTAATTTTATGATACATAACCCTTACAAGCCATAGGGATCATTTTTATCTGAAATGGCTTAAATAAATAGTAAAATTCACCTTTTACTATACACTCTATGAGTCTGACAAATGCATAGTTTTTTTTTTTTTTAGATGAAATCTCACTCTGTTTCCCAGGCTGGAGTGCAGTAGCACAATCTCGGCTCACTACAACCTCTGCCTCCCAGGTTCAAGCAATTCTTTTGCCTCAGCCTCCCACATAGCTGAGACTACAGGCATGTGCCACCATGCCCGGGTAATTTTTGTATTTTTAGTAGAGACAGGGTTTCACCATATTGGCCAGGCTGGTCTCAAATTCCATACTTCGTGATCCACCCGCCTCAGCCTCCCAAAGTGGGAATTTCAGGCGTGAGCGACCACGTCCGGCCAACAAATGCACAGTTTATAACCATCACTGCCACTACCACAATCAAAATATACAATAGTTCAACCACCCCCTAAAATTCCCTCATGGCATTTTGTAGCAATCCATTCCCACCAACCCCAGACTTTGGCAAATGCTGACCTATTTTCTGTCCCTGTAGTTTTGCCTTTTCTAGAATGTTGTATAAGTGGAATCGTAGAGTATGTAGCCTTTCAAGTGTGGCTTCTTTCATTTAGCATAATGCTTTGAGATTCATCCATGTCACTGAGTGGACCAACAGTTCATTCCCTTTTGTTGCTGAGTATGCTGTGGGTATACCACAACTTGTTTTCCATCTACCAGGTGAAGGATATTTGGGTTATTTACCAATACTTGAATTTTGAACAAAGCTGCCATAAATATTTGCATAGTTTTTGGAGTGAATTCTTTTTATTTCCTTGTGCTGGGAATGCTGTTGTGGGTAAGTGTATATTTAATTTTATAAGGAACTGGCAAGCTTTTGCAAAATGTCTGTACTAGATATACCAGTTTCAAAAATGAAACTTGTAATTCTGAATCAATTGTTACGATGAATATAACTGACATTTCTATATTCTTAAAAGGTAGAAGTATTCGTAGGACTTCAATGTCAAATCAGTGGGAAATCTGGTACTTCCAGCTGTCATACACATGGCTGAACAATCAAAAGCTTATGACTGCCAGATTTTTAAACATGCATCCTCTGGAATAATGCATGAGAGCCCCAGTTGCTCACATCTTCACCAGTACTTAGTGTTGTCAGGTTTTTTTTTATTTTAGCTGTTCCAATATAAAGATGTAGTGTCTTGTGTTTCTTAAACAGCCTTAGAGAGATAATTAATA
>CAUYOR010081510.1:0-17904 GCA_963573925.1 Callimico goeldii
CATGCCCAGCTAATTTTTTGTATTTTTAGTAGAGACGGGGTTTCACCATGTTGACCAGGATGGTCTCGATCTCTTGACCTCGTGATCCACCAGCCTCGGCCTCCCAAAGTGCTGGGATTACAGGCTTGAGCCACCACGCCCAGCCTCCTGGTGTCGCTTTTGAAGCTACAACTTCAACTCCTAAACATTCTGACCAAAGTATTTCCATAAACCAGACACGTGAAAATTGGACATATGTGTATAGAAGTCCCTCAGGTTTGTGGATATATCTTTTATTCGTGCCTCTGTTTCTTAAGGAGCACCCCATAAGTATTTGATTATTTCTAGGGTATTTCTCAAAGGTATAAACTTCTGCAAGCCAGACCTGATAAGCTGAAGGTGAGGCTGTATTAAAAGAAACTGGGTAAGAAATGTACGGGTAAGCAGTTTTACTGTGTAACCCTCTCTAGCCATCAAATTACCATTTTACCACTTCCGCAAATGTCTTGGAATGATTGACCCTCCCGAACAAAATTCATTCACAAGGAAAAGAATGATTCCACTTAATCATATGGATTTAAAACCCAATCCAATAAGGTTTTCTGTGCAAGGAGAAGCTTACCTCCTACCTATTGATTCCCTTGCTAACCTGTTAAAGAGGGCTTATAACATCACTCTTTCCACTGAAATTCTGGTCTTGGAGGAGATTAGTATATTCTTAATGCTAAGAGTAAGGCTCGGTAGAATCGCTATCATACCAAGACATGCCTTGTACTTTATAAAATACTTAAAGACGACTGGCTCAGTGTGCGGTGATCGTAGGATGACGATCGCTTTGAAAGCTGTGGGGTTTTTTTGTTTAACATGGTTTTGATAGGTAAACAAATACAAAGGGAAATAAAATTAAAGTCAGAAAAACAAGTATAAACAAAGGTAGATTATTTTTGTATCCTGGACTGTCTTCCCCCGATGTCCAAATCAAAGATTTTTAATGTAATATTTGTATCATTTAGTTTTCCTTTATTAAGCCACCTGCTTTATTTGACTAATGATTAACTCCAGCCAAATAACTGCAGTTAGAATTAAACTCAGCAGTTAAGTCCACGATACTGTGTTTATTCCTAACATGAAAAAGGAATCACAGCTATTCCCAGTCCAAATAAATCATCAAGTAGGCAAGCAAACATTCAAACAGACCAGTACTTGACTGGGGTTGTCAAGGTCTATTTAAAACTGTCTACCATTCATCAAATGAGGAATCTACCTACTCCATATCTACAGATCCCCAGGGAAGGTCTCAAGTAAGATTATTCTGAAAAGGGTTGAAGGTTTGCTATGTGGATTGAAGAAAGCTAGAAAGTCTTTAATGCTTCTTTCCTCAAGAGATTTAGTCTATGGCCCATTCTCCTGAATGGGTGAATTCAGTGAGAACTTGACCAATAAGACACAGCAGAAATGACGCCATGCCCACTTCTGGACCCAGGCCATAGTTAAGAGAGTAGCAGCTTTCACTTCTTGTCTCTTAGATCACTTGACCTTAGAATCCAGGCAGGCCCATCGCCCTGAGACCACCAGGTAGTAAGAAGCCCAATCCCAATGGCAGCACCCTGAAGGATAAAAGCCATGTGGGCAGAGAGAAAAAAAGAGAGAGGAAGAGAACAAGAAAGAAAGAGCACCAAGATTCCTAACATGTGAGCAAAGACACATGTTGGAAGTGGAGTCTCCATTCCCAGCAGGCCCACTTGACACCAGGTAGAACAGACTCAAACCAGCCAGCCAAGTCCTTCCCGAATCCCTGACCTGCAGAATTGTGAGCAGAACAAAAGTTATCTTAAGTCCCTCAGTTGAGGATGGTTTGTAATTCAATGATGGAGCAGAAGAACATGGATCTACTTCATATAAAAGTATGTATCTCATTAAAAATAGAAGAGTCAAACTGATCCTCTAAAAATTCACACTTTAAATGACTTCAATAAAGCCTGTTCAACACAATTCGTTTATTTTCCATTACAGTGACAAAATAAAAAATGCAACAGCATTCATGTCAGATATGCAAAAAACACACTTTCAAAACCAAATCGACATTGTAATTTGAATCTTGACAGGTTTAAGCAGCTCTCTTGTTAAACTTCCTCTCACCTGTCTAAGTATCCTCCTTAAAATAAAATTGAGGCAACTTTGAAGCACCTGGTACTCCAGGTTAAGTACATGTGAAAATGATAAATTAGTTTTTACTACTGAAGACTACTGTGCCCTCTAATCTGAGTGATTAATATCCTGCTCAGTGGTTCACATGCAATTACTACCGTGAGTCCAACGAACCTGAACAAGACAGAATTGTTTACCATCTGTGTAAGCTCGCTATATTTAGAAAACGACGACAATCTCTAGGAAGCTTTACAATTTTAGTTTGTTTTCCTCTCAATGACCCATGCACTCTATGCTGCATATCAAATTATAATACCACTCCTTTGGACCCAAGTTTGTTCAACCCACTTTATTCTGCTGTTGTTGTGTTTAGGTCTGGTTTAGGCTTTTAGCAGCCTGATGCCATAATTTTCAGTTTCTGTAGATAGTGATAAGCAAAGAGGGATGAGGAAGGCGCTTTAGTGGCCCAACCAGAAACAGCAAGTAAGAACTCATGACTGTGGACACCCCTGGAGGAGCCCAGGCAGCACAGGAATCTCTGCTATGAGGTAATGCTCATTAGAAAAGGGAGACTAAAGCGGTCATCTAAAAATGTCATTTTTGAAACCTATTGGCAGATTTTAATTGCATTAATGACTTTTTTAATCTGCATGTAATCTGCTTAATTCTACAATACCCAAGTCCAGTACAATGAAAAGCAGACACAGGTCTTCCAGATTGAATTGTGGGCTTCAAAGGCTTGGTGAGCAAAAGGTCTAAGCCACCTTATTTCCAAACACTTCTCAATAAAAAGAATAAATATTCTAGAACATAACAATGGAGTTACGTTATAAGAATGTCCTTAGGCAATATCGTCATTGTGTGAGAATCATCAAGTGAACTTACACAAACCTAGATGGGGGAGCCGACCACATGCCTAGGCTGTATGGTATAGCCTATTGTTCCTAGGTTACAAACCTGTACAGCATAGTACTGTACTTAGTACTGTGGGCAACTATAACACAGTAATAAATATGTGGGTATCTAAACAGAAAGGTGACGCATTGCACTACGTTCCTGCAGCTACTATGTCACCAAGCAATAGGAACTTTTTAGCACACTTATAATCTCATGGGACCACCTAACTCAGGAAAAGCCTCCTGACATACATGAGGTCTACACCCTTAGATAAGCCTAAGATAATATGTTTACTAAAAGTTTATGAAAGCTCTTCCTAAGAAAGCATCCATGAGCAGCTGGACCTTTAGAATCCCATCTTTGATGGAGAGCCATAGCTAAGGTTTAGAGAATAAAGATGGAGGTTGGCAGTAGCAAGAGATGATGCTGGAGAAATAAAAGAGGTCATGGGAGACCATCTGTGTCATTATTGTCCAATCAGATTTGTGAAAACAAATTACTGTAAAAAACAGAAAGCAGTGTATACAAGATGAACCAATGAATGAACAATGACAGGTGATGAATATGTTAATTTCCTTGGCTGTAGTAACGATTTCAGTGTGTGTATGTATATACACATGAAAACATGTCAACCATTTTAGATATATATAATTTTTTAAATTTATTTAACTTTAGGTGCATACTATATCTGGCATTTCTCCCCATGTTATACCTCCTTACCCTCCCATCCCTCCCCATCCCCCACTGTCTCTCCCCTACCCCCCAACTGCCCCCAGTGTATGATGCTCCTCTCCCCAAGTCCACATGTTCTCATTGTTCAACACCCACCTGTGAATGAGAACATGCGGTGTTTGGCTTTCTGTTCTTGTGTCAGTTTGCTGAGAATGATGGTTTCCAGGAACACAACTAAGGAAGGATGTAAAGGACCCTTCAAGGAGAACTACAAACCACTGCTCAGTGAAATAAGAGAGGATGCAAACAGATGGAAAAACATTCCATGCTCATGGTTAGGAAGAATTAATATCATGAAACTGGCCATACTGCCCAAAGTAATCTATAGATACAATGCTATCCCCATCAAGCTACCAATGACTTTCTTCACAGAACTGGAAAAAACCACTTTAAACCTCATATCGAATCACAAGAGAGCCCGCATAGCCAAGACGATCCTAAGCAAAAAGAACAAAGCCAGAGGCATCACACTGCCAGACTTCAAACTATACTACAAGGCTACAGTAATCAAAGCAGCATGGTACTGGTACCAAAACAGAGACACAGACCAAGGGAACAGAATAGAGGCCCCAGAACAAACACCACACATCTACAACCATCTGATCTTTGACAAACCTGGCAAAAACAAGCAATGGGGAAAGGACTCCATGTTTAATAAATGGTGTTGGAAAAACTGGCCAGCCATGTGTAGAAAGCAGAAACTGGACCCCTACTTGTCACCTTACACTAAAATTAATTCCAAATAGATTAAGGATTTAAACATAAAACTTAGCACCATAAAAACACTAGAAGAAAACATAGGCAAAACTATCCAGGACATAGGCATAGGCAAGGACTTCATAACTAAAACACCAAAAGCAATGGCAATAAAAACCAAGATAGACAAATGGGATCTAATTAAAATTCAGAGCTTCTGTACAGCAAAAGAAACCATCAGGAGAGCAAATATATATATATATATATATATATATATATATATATATAGATATATACACACACACACACACACACACACACATATATATACACACACACACATATATACGCACATATGTGTGTGTATATATATGTATATGTGTGTGTGTGTGTATATGTATATGTGTGTGTGTGTGTGTGTATATATGTATATAATTTTTAAAAGATAAACCAATGAAAACATTCTACCTGGAAGCACAGGACATTTTCTAAGCTCATTTCATTATTCTGTTATCAGAGAACTCACCCACCCTCTCCATAGTCACAACTTGTGTGCATGCACAAATATACCTGCTGCTGCTCCAAGTCGGCAAACTACACCGATCAAAGGGTACTGTAATGGGGAGTGAAAATCGCATATGCACTGAAAAAATGGGCTTCCCACTGGAGCTGGGAAGCCATGAACTCACAAACATGGTAAGTCATTTCTGAACTGTAAATACAGAAAACTTAAGTCCAACATTTAATAGCCGCATAGGTCAGGGTCACCTGATCCCTCATGGCTCCTTACACCACCGAGTCTGCAAACAGCAGCCCAGAGGCAGGTTAGGCACGTGAGGGACGATGACAGATGCCATTGTAATTAAAATTACCCTTTCCACAGTCGAATCAAAAGACTGCCACTGCCCCCCAAAAATTTGTACCTATGCTCTGAGCTCAACAGCATTTTGTCAGCAAATCAGGCAAAGGAGTGTATGAGACAAAGAATTCAGACACTAAAAGTGTATTTAAAGACTGCTTTGTGCTCCCCATCCATAATCCTTCAGCCCCCGCCAGCCCAATCACTCTCTGGTCAAGGTTTCAGGAAAATCACTAGACATCACGGCAGTAACAAGCTTTTGAACCCACAGGATCCACTCTCATGTGAAGGTATCCACCCACTGTGCCTCACTAAATGCCTGCAATCAATTTTTAATTACAGCAGCGGTAACAATGGGAGATAAAGCAGGCAACATGCTGAGAAAGAACCAAGAGCTTCCAGTCCACCATGAGCCAGACTTGCGAAGAGCTGGGCCACAGAGGAATCAACCAATTGCAGTTCAGAAAGATGCTCTTACCTCTGGGACGTTTTCTTATATTTCCTCCTGTAGGAAAAGAAGCATAAACACATATCAGAAAAGGTTGTGGCAGGCAGTGGGTAAGAAAAGGGTTACTTCAGCGGGGATGGGCATGGAGGTCAACACTTCCTAGGGAGGTTTCTCTGTGAAGCTTATAGGTTTCAAAGCTTAGTTAAAAGTTTGGGATTGCTGTGTTATATTGTAGTCAGAAGTACAGAACCTAAGTCTTCACAGCAAAAAATAGCATTCCAAGAGCTCAGTGGCTCTGCTCTCATGTTCTTCCCTTCTCCTTTTGAACGTACTGTGGCATTTTAGTTGAGGTCAGGCTGTAAAGACCACAAAATCCAGGTTCAAACCTCAATCCTTCCTTTACCAGGTGCACAAGGTTCTTGCAGAGTAAATGAGCACAGGCTTACGAAACATTTATTTTGTCTGGCACATATTAAGTGGGTTAAATGGGGAATAATTATCAGTTATTTATGTTGTCACTATTTTCACTATTATCCTCAACATCTAGCACTGAGGTCCCTTTATGGGTATGCCTTTTTAAATGTGAATATGCAATCATGCAGCTACACTATGAGAACAGACATAAGGTTTTCAAAAAAAGAAGTGAGGAAGGGGACAATGAGAAAGTCTAAAAGGAAACGTTGGAAATAGCATTAGGAACTGTCCCTAGGAAGCAGAAGAGACCCACTTCTAGCCCACCTCTGCTATTTACAGTCATTTAGCCCTGGGCAAATCTTGTGCATCAGGCTTCTTAATCTATCACATGAAGCTAGTAACATCGCCTCTGACCATCACACCTAGGTCAAAATGGCAGACAAGGGGAAAATGGTCATAAAAATTATGTTGTCCCAAGATCCCAATGTTCTTCATGTGTGTGCCAGTTTTTGTAAACTCTGAAAATCGTTAAAAGAGTTTTAATAGGCACAGCACTGGAGAGGATTAGAGGAGGGGAAATGCTGGGAAGAGAACATCCATCGCCTTGGGCATATCCAGGAAGTCCAATGCTTCCCACTTGTCCTTAGTTCCACGCCTGCATTTCCATTACAGTCACTGTACCTAGAAAACAAACCACTGATTCGCTAATGGAGAGCTGTGCACCATATGTTTTTGTAAACTAAAGAGGTTTCAAATTGAGAATCACTATGACCTGTTACAGCTCTGTTAAAATGAAAAGGCACAGGGCAGTGTCAGGCATGTAAAGCCGTGAGTGACACAGAACCTACAGTGTGGTCTTGACTAGATATGTACTGATATCTATTTATCTGAAGGGAGACACACCAGAATGACAACCATGACTTCAGGGTAGTAGGTTAATAAATCACTCCTTTTTAGTTTTATGAATTTTCCAAATTTTCTTTAAAGTCTAAGCATTATAATAGAAAAAATGTATTAAAATATGGATATACCTATATAGTCACATATAAAGATATACCCAAATAAAGGACTATATGGAGATATTTCCGTGTTTCCACTGTATCGTGTATAATAGGGAGGAAGGTTGACTAACAGTATATTAAGTCTTGGCCTTTCTAGCAAACTACCTATGTTCCAATCTTGGCTCCAGCACTTAGCTTTACAAAGCTGGACTAGTTCTTAAATGCCACTGAACCTCAGTTTCTTTGTAACTAAAGTGGGAAGAATCAGAGTACCTCTCTTGAGACCTTACTTTGAGAAATAAATAGATAATTCACCTGAATGTCACCTCCCCAAGGGCAGGTTCTTTGTGTGGTTGACCTTATACTCTCCCCAAAAGCTGTGACGCATGTGCACTGATCACTCACTCTCTCTCACCTGGAAGCTGTCACCAGTGACAGCTCACACTTTCCAGGCAGCAGCTAAGGGCAGAGGCTTCACCTTCAGGCAGAGTGCACAGTGAGCTGTGGGTGTGACCTGTACCCTTGGACTCATTAGCACGGTAGTCTAATAAACTAATCTAAGGCATACCAGGCAAGATGAGAAAATAACCCATTGAGAGTACAGGGACCAAAGGCCAGGGGGCAGTTGGAATGGCAGAAAAAAGGCTTTTATTCAGAAACCCAACTAATTCTATCAGCAGACAGTATCTTCAAAGGTCAGAAGACGACAGGCCTTGCTGTTGGTTCCCACGGAATTCTCCCAGCGTTTGCCAAAGAAATATACAAAGGCACTGTTGGGAGTTCTGAAAGAATCAAAGATAAACAAAAATAAGAAAAGCTTCATTTTCAGCACCTACTAGTCATAAGCATTTAATATACATTGCTAATCCTCATAACTCTGTAAGATCCCCTCTCTGAAAGAATGCAAATTCTAAATAGGAAGTTAAGACATGTACCTAAAGTGTTGTTTTAACAACAAATACAAGGGATGGCTCAAGAAAGCTTAGTGAAAGAGGTAGTCTTCATTGGCATGTGGAATGTCAACAGGGAGGAATATGGAAATATACAGCAAGCAGGAGCAGAAGGCATGCCTCGAGGGGCAGCAGGAGACAAGACTGGTAAGTGCTAAGGACAGAGTTAAGCGGGAAAAGTAATAAAATTTGTATTTTAGAAAAGATGATATCCAGGGGGAGGGTCACCTCTTATGGGACCCTCTCGTGGGAGGTTTCAGCTTCCATAGCACGCTGAAACCTCTCTGACACCATTCTCCGTGGCACTGCATTGTCTCATGTCTGTGATTTGCAGAAAGGTACAACAGGGCTCTGGAGTGTTAACAGACCTGGCTCAAAACCCAACCTCACCCTCACTAGCTTGAGACCTCAGGCAAGCTCTGTGCTAAATCAAACTTTCATTTCCGCATCTATAAAATGGCTGGAATGATCTCAGATGAGATAATGTATTACATTTGCCATGTAGTGCACTGCCACATAAGCAGCATTATAAGATTTTTAGGCCCCTTGGTCCCTAGTTTTGAGCTTCTTGAGGTGAGAGGTCTGTCATATGGATCTCCATATCTATCCCAAGGGCATGCACATTAACTGGCACATGGTTGCATACAACAAATATCTACTGGTTAAACAAATGAACTGTTTGCAACTGCCATCCATACACATCAAAAGATGGAGTGTGCATCTGGCAGACCCAAAGAAAGACCAGAAGCCTGACTTTCTGTCCAACTCACCTTCCTGACACTCCCCACCTTCACAGATATAGTCCTAGCTTCAGATATTGCAAAGTTTTGCTCTCCCATCTCCTCCCATTTAGACATAGCCCCAAATCAATCCAAATGGTGTCATCTCACAATGCAGTTTGGAGGTGAGCTCTTAAAGCAGAAGAGAAAATGCAACTCAGAAATTTCTCAAAATCCAGCTCTCAGATTATTTTGAATGGGCAAGATTGGTGAGGCCTGTCTGAGCCTTACTCATTCCTCAGTTCTCAACTGAAACATCACTTCCAAAGACCTTTGAGGGCCTCCCACACCAGGTAACTCTTTCTGTGTGTCTGACGGCAGCTGGAGCTTATCCCCAGCATTGCACTTATGACTGCGCATGGTCATGGTCTGCTATACTTATCTGACATCTGTGAGCATTTCTTCCTTGCCTAACACATAGTGCTTGGTAAATGGCAACTGCTCAACGTGTTGTTGTTGTTGAATTCATGATTGCATTTACCCAAAAATTGATTTAAAAAATGCTTTGTTATTCTTTTTCCTTCTATTAAGCAATGATTTATAATGAGCAGTGAGGACATCCACCACAGCTGTGGTTTCCTACACACAGGAGGAAAGCAATGAGAAGGGTGGGGAGCTCACAACTGTTGAGCACCTCCTCTATTTCTTTCCTATATACAAGTTAAGTCACTTAGAACTCCTACAAACCCTGAGAGTTTCTACCCACTTTCCACTTGACAGAAGTGAGTCTCAGAGAGGTTAAGTAACTTGCCTAAGGATACAGAACCTTAAAGTGGCTGAGACAGACAGCATTCTGAAGCCTTCAAAGAAAGTTAAGGAATTTATACAAAGAAGGCAAAAGATTCCACCAAGAAATTTCGACACTAGACAAAAACAAAGCAAAATTAATAACAATAAAATATTCTGGGTTCTGTCCACCCAAATGCAGGAAATGAGCTGGAAAAGAAACCCAGTTTATTCTTGACCTTCTATTTTTAAGAAATTCAACAGAATTCCTGACTCACATTCTGAAAGACAAAGGAAAGTTTTTTGGGTTTTTTTGGTTTTTGTTTTTGAGAGGGAGTCTCACTCTGTTGCCCAGGCTGCAGTGCAGTGGCGCGATCTCGGCTTACAGCAACCTGGAAGCAATTCTCCTGCCTCAGCCTCCTAAGTAGCTGGGATTACAGGGGCCTGCCACCATGTCTGGCTTATTTTTTGTATTTTTAGTAGAGACAGGATTTCACCATGTTGGCCAGGCTGGTCTTGAACGCCTGACCTCAAGTGATCCACCTGCCTCTCAAAGTGCTGGGATTACAGGCATGAGCCACCATGCCCAGCCTGTTTTTAAAATTTAATTTAAATTTATAATATTTTGAAAATTGAAACAACACAGTATGAATCTCAAGATTTCATGTAGCTAGATTGAGCTGATGTAGAAAGTGGAGAATGACAAGGAGCTGTTGTGTTCTGGGACCTGGCAAAGTTGGCAGGGTGGGAGATGGAGAGGCCAGCTTCCTGCTGGGAGAGAAGGCAGGGCATCTTCACAAGGCCAGGCTGAGAACACAACCTCAAAGGTCTAGAGTGGCACTTTGCAAAGTCTGTTCTCTGGAATGGGCTCTACCGTTCTCTCTCTCTCTCTCTCTCTCACTCACACACACACACACACACACACACACACACACAGCCTTTATCTGTTTGGTGTTTCTGTTTTTCTAAGGAAGGCATTACAGCATACTGCTTAATATCACTTGCCTGAGCTTAAATCCCTTGTCGAACTTACTGGGTCCAACAGGCTGCATGATCTTTAGCGACTTATATCATTTCTCCAACCACCAGTTTCCTCATCTGTAAGGTCTGGGTAACAGCAGTGCCTGCTTCACAGGGTGATGTGAGAGTTAAATGCAATGCTGAATGCAGGGCGTTCAGCACAGTGCTGGGCATACTGGAAACACTCAAGAAAAAGTCAGCTACTGCACTAAAAACAGTAGTATTGCATAAAAATGGTATCATAATTCAGTAGGTTTTCAAATCTTACTTGATAAAAAATATTTCACTGATTATAAAATCCACAAAAAAAGGTTGAATGTTGCTTTTCTAGAATGGAAAAATTGAATACTCCCGATTCTCCTTATATTGGAACACTCGAACCACAAAAAAAGTAGGTGCTAATCTCAGTTCTGCTTAGAGGAGGATGAGCTGAAACACAGCCAGCTTTTCCCATGCCTAAGGGGCCCTGAGCCTGCCTGTGCACCCTGGCACCCACCCCAGCAACGTCCCACTTAACCTAGCAGAGCCACACGCTCCCCACAAATGTCACAGCTGAGCCATTGCCCAGAAAGCAGGAAAAAGAAGAAAGTTTATGAACTGGATATTATAATAAACCTTAGAAATAGCTAAAATTATCTTTCAAAAAAATCCTTTTATCAATAACTCCCTAAAAACTGAGCCCAGCGATTTGCTTACACAGCATCCTTAAGCATTCTCGTGAAGTTGTAACTCAGTGCAGATATCTCATCTGCTCTGACTAGAATTATTGATTAACCCACACTTACTTAGCTCTTACGCAAATTAAAAGACCACTAGTCTTCACTGAAAATCAATGTCTATTTATGTCCAGAATGTTTCAATGGAACTGTGGATTAACCAAGAAGTATCAAACGTTGTGTATGTGTATGTGCGTGCGTGCACATGTCCCCAACAGGCGAAGTAAGCCCAAAAACCCCCACTCAAGGCTTCAGTCTACTTATAGCCAGCTGGTCACATCCTGACAGGCAGATTCAGAGACAGGAGCATCATCAAAGGGCAAAGAGCACAGGCCTCCAGGATTTAAACAGGTTCCCCAGAGCTCTCCTCGGCAGTGTCATAAAGCAGAAGCTTCTAGATGCTGAACTTCATTTTCCATCTCCCACCCTCGATCAGGGGGATAAAGAATGAAACTAAGCAAGCGTAAGGGGCGATTCTGCCCACAGTCAGGGGCAGAGTAAAGACCAGCAAGGAAACAGTGAGAAACAACAGTGGGGTGGGGACAAGGACGACTTTAAGGGTCTTTATTTGCTTTTTGATGGCTAGGAGTTCCCAGAGTACTGGGCACACCTGCAGTCAAATGTAAGTATCAAGTACTCCAAAGTGAAACAGATGATTTGGAAATTGTTTCTAATAGCCTGGATCAGTGAGAGTCGATTAAACATTGATGCTAAATTATGAAGCGCCTGGCAGTCTTTCACTTTTTTAAAGTGAGTATCTTTGAGCAAGAGCCATATGGGTGCTGCAATAATGAGGTTTATAAATAGGCTTAATATTCTAACAAGCTGGCTTTGAAAAAACCAAAACTTGTGCTGTTTCTAAGTTGACAGAAAGACACCTCCCAGTCGGGCACAAGATTTCCTGTATGGGAAGCTGGAGATGGAACAATTGCATACACACAACGCGAATTCCAGCTCTGCCTTCGGTGTTCTCCAGGGTTTCTGGGTAACAATGACTCACTCTTCTCCAAGTCCTGTCCTGTCTCCATTCCTTTCTCCAGAGACCACTACCACTGCTGACCCACAGACCGCTTTGAAAAGCTCAGCTCTCAGCCCTCAGTTCCCTCAAGGGACGGGAGGTTGAAAGACAGGCTCAGAGAAAAACAAAATGCATAGCAAGGCTCATATAGTTAACTACAGGTTCTCAGAGTACAGATCACATGTGTTTCACTCATGGGAAAGTGGACGGAGATAAAATGCCACAAATCACCATGAAATGAGTGAGGATCTGAATGATCATCTGATCCTCTGGTTCTGTTTATCATTGGCATGCAGGGTACCGACTGAAGAGAACCGGATATCTCTAGAAACTTCTAACAGATCTCTTACATCATTTGTATTAATTAATCTACATGCTGCTGACAATGGAAGGTTTTTGTACATTTCCTCTCATTCCTATCAGTGATTTCATTTGCATGATGCATGCACTAAAACCTAGCTTTGCAAAGCTATCCATTGCTTCCTGGCCTTTCCCATATGTTGAACAAGTAAATGCTAATTAGGAAAAAATATATATAAACTGGTGGTCTCCTGGCACCTTCCACAAGAATATTTAGGGGTGAGAAAGGAGATAATTGAGTTAGAGAACCTCCTCTCTTACTAGCTCAAATAATTAACTGGTGAGCTATAAAATGAAATTTTATGTGCACAGTGATTTCATTTTCTTGCTTGGCCAAAGGTCCAAAGCAACACACACACAAAATAAAAAGATTATAAAATGAAAAAAAAATCATTTTTACCTGAAACAGCCCAATCACTAGGAAATAAAAACAACTAATAAAACCAAAAATTCTAGGGAATTTATTTGCTAGGTTTCTAGCAGAGAAAACTGTTCTATGGACTCATACTCTGTCGCTGAGTTCTCTTAGAAAAGGAAGATCATATTCAGAGATAGCCAGCTCCCAAAGATAGAGAACGCCAGTATGTTCAGCCAATAGTGATGAGATCAAATTCACATGAAGGCAGCCTTTGACAGTGAGGCTTGGGGGTGGGGATGGTGACTCTAAAGAATGGGAGAATGCAAATCTGAAGCAGAGCTGTAAATAAGACAGTCGATTTTAACTCATTCCTGGGAACAAGTGCATTTCCATCTGCTGCTGACCAGGCAGTGGAAAGTGGAGAAACCTAGGAGGAGACTGTAACATACTCGGAACTAAACAGCCCCAGGGAAAGTCCCATCTGGGACTACACCAGCTCATACAGCAGATCCAGGCTGCATCGGGGCTCCTGTCCTCCCAAAGCAAGCCCCTTTCTTCACTGTTCTCCCTCTAAATCCCCCTCCACTGCCTGCAGACAGCTGGCCAAACACAGAAATCCAATCTCCTGTTCGTCCCTGCTTCTCTCTTGAGCCTGGGTTAAAAATTCCAGCACTTGGATTCCTATTTAAGAAGCCCCAAATGGGACCCCTCCTCAAAGAAAGCTGAAATCTTCTTTTGGAAGGCAAGATTTTTTTAGCAAACCAAACACAGTTTCCTTCCCTTCTAGCTAAAAATCTATTGCTTAAAGCTGGGCAATGAGCTAATCAGTGGCATCAATGAAAAAACGGAAAGGTTTTTAGGGAAAGAAAATAGAAAGTAAATGTCATGCTTGTGAAAGCCCAAGTAGCATGTTTTCTGCATAACTGATTTAGTCGTCTATTCACGTATTTACAACCACTTGCTGTGTTATAAGTACTGCGAAACTGTGTGGGTGGGAATGGAAGCGATTTTTGTGACCTTCTTCCTGGGAGCCCACCTCCCACTTAAATAAACATCAGTGAGAAAAGCTGAAAGCAAAAATACCTCTTAATATCTGTGGTGGCACTGTCAAAGTAGACATAAATCCAAGGGATTAAGACAAAAATCTCACTCTTCACAGATATATCCCTGTAATTAGGGGAGGAGCAGGGTTTTAATTGAATTATCCACAGAGCTGTTTCAATTCTCTACTTTGTTTTTTCCCTCATAGATTTAGCCAGAACAAAAACTGTAATCTTCTGCTGAGTTTAACTTCAATGTCAGTCTAATTTTTCTAAGCCTTGCCTACCCACTCCTGCAGTGTTCCTTCCCTCTCGCCGCTCTGTGCCCTTCCTCTCAACTCTTTTCAAAACCGACTCCTGGCAGAAAGCAGCTGCTGGTCATTTACAATTCCAGGTGAATCTGAGTCAGTGCCACGCTCCTTGGGAGCATGAGTCCTTCCTATTTCCTCTAAAATCCTATCTTCTAGTGGCATCATCTGTGTAAGCCTCTCTGAACACACACTCTGTAAATCTCAACAATTTAAATATGGCAAAATGAGCCCATTGTCCAAAAGGCAGGAAAAAAAATGCCAACTAGCAGATGCATTTCTTGGGACCATTTTGAGTTCTTCTGTCAACTGAAATCAGATGAGCACTAGAAGCAAGTTTTCCTTAGCTATAGTAGTCACCTTCACTGAAACTATGCCAACCCTCCAGAAACTGGTGGTTTGAACGATTCTCTCATTTTCTTTAACGACTAATTTCAGTCAGTGATTTTACAGTCAGAATAGCAATTCTAAAACAACATTTGTGAGGCTTGATTTATGATAATCCTTCTATTTCACTAATGATCTAGACAAGACCTTATTTATGAAAGTGTTTGTAATTCCTTATAGTTAGCAGACGGTTTCCAGTGACACCCACAAGGAATGATACTAAATGCAATATACTTTTATGGGTCATCCTTAGACAAAAGTCGGAGAGACAGACAAAAAAAGTTTCAGGATATTAGTCTGAATCTGAACTACTCTTAAAACACATCTGGAAGAGCTTTCAAAGATTAACCTTTCACTACCATATTTACTAGATGTATCTCTAGAGTGTAGGAAAAGTCTTGATTCTTTAAGCATTTTCTTTGTTTGGAATCTGGATAAACAACAGTTTGTTTTTCTTTGGATGTCCAGTTGTGACTTTCAGAAAAAATGCTCCATCCACTCTCATACTGATTGTCTGAATGACTGCTCTTCTGGTGGTCTTAAGGGAAAAGAAAGCTGTATTTTGGCAGAATATTGAACACTGGGTCCTTGCAATGGGCCCTTGGATTTGGGCAGAAATAGAAGGCTTTAAAGAGCAAAGGAAGGGCGCAATGGGCAGAGGTGGTGCAGTGAATGAGCATGGTGGCCAGAACAGTGGACTGTTTCAGAAGACAAGATCCAGCCATGTCCATGGAGGGCACGTCTGGAGCAGACACAGGGAGGCCAAGCCCACTCAATGGAGCCTAAACTGCAGAGAGGCCTCCTGCCAGAGCCAGGGAGCCTCCACGCAGCCAAGCTTCACTTGGTCCCTCTGCAGTGGGCTGGGTTCCAGGCTTCAGGTCTCAGCCCGAGGCATGTGCCCTCCCACAAGGTCTGTGATGAGAGCTCATTCCACTCGGCCCCCTGGGTCACGGCCTCCTTCTACCCCTGGAATACTAGGAATGGTCATGCTGGTTTCTGTCTCTGTTCCAAACCTGTGTTGTGATGGGCATGATACCACGTACTCAGTGTAAGTTTCAAGTAAAGTTATGATTACTAGCTGGCCTTTCTAAGTACATGTCAGCATTTTGAACAAGTGAATGCCAATGAGAAAATACACATAAATTTTTGGTCTTCGGAAAACTTCCATCAGACTATTTAGGGGCCACACTAAACTGTATTCTCTACTTATAACGTTTATAGAAATATTAAGTTAGCATCATTCGGATACACACAGAATTTTTCTGCTCGCTTTGCTGGGCTGTGTATTCTGCCTCCAGCCCTCCTGTTCACTGCTGCCCTCGCCCTCCCCATATCTCGCCTTCCCCGTATCTCCCCTTCCCCGTATCTCCCCTCATACTTAGGATGCCCCACACTGAACCCATGATCTCCATCCCCAGTTCATTCTGTTCCCACCCACAACCAAACCTGCAAACGTGTTCCTCCCTCAGCGATAAGCTAAGGAAATAACAGCTGGGGATTCGAGCTGAAAACCTGCGAGGTGACCTCGATTCCACTTCCTTCCTCATCCCCCATATCCGAGTCCGGCTGGGTCCGCCTCCTAAGACGTTCTCACATCCGGGTCTACTGACAACGGCTTCCGCTTGCTGACGCCCCCTGGTGGATGAAGTCGGGCTTGGCTCCTCCCCAGCCGCGTCTGGAGCCTCTGCCTCCTCCCAGGCTGTGCTGCAGCCACTCTGCGCCCTTTCATTTTCTCAGAGGGGCCGTGCTCCTTCTTGTCTTTAGATCTGTGCAGGTTTGAACATCCCGGGCCCGGAATGCCTGGAATATGCTTCCCTAACTCTGCTTAACTAACTCCTACATAATCATGTCTCAGCATCAGTCTCTCTTCTTCAGAGAAGCCTTCTCTGAATCCTGGACCAAGTTCGAGTCTTCCCTTCCGCGTTTCCACAGCTCCCTGCGGGGACTTCTTCCCGCACTCATCGCAGCACATAGTAATGTGGAAATACTGTTTAATACATGCCTCTACTGTGGGCTGAACATGCTCCGAGGGAGGGAGCCTTTGTCTCGTTTCCCAGTAACTCCCTGGTGCCTGGCACAGCACCGGGCACATAGTAAGTGCTTGAGAAATATCTGGTAAGTGAACTAATGACTGAATTTTCTGCATACGGATATCTGCGTATTCCTTCAACTATATAAATAAAACTCATTACCTAAAATTATCAACTTTTACATCTAACAATCTCACGAGCTAGGAACTTCTAGCTTTGTACACTCATTAAGACCCATTTATTTTCTTTAATAACAGCTGTCAAGAGGACTTTGTATATAGAGAACAATAAAAGCCTAAAGAATACCAATATTTTACATGAATTCAGTGTACTTCCTCCAGAAATAGACTGTTGCATTTGTTGTAGAATTCATTTTTATTGCTAGTGGGAAACTGCAATGATGGTCATTCTCAAAGCTGTCACAGTCTATTTCAATGTGCCTTATGTATATTAAGTTGGTGCAAAAGTAATTGACTTTGCGTCAACCTAATGACAATTATTTCTTTTAGTTGTTTCTCAAAAAGCCAGGAGGTAGGTGCTTAAATACTTTCCTTCCGTGTGGGGAAATGGAAACCAAGGAAAGTAATCTTCCATGAGCCAAAGGAGATTAAAGACTGAAATGTAGAGACAGCAACGCAGAAACCTCTCTACTTAGAGCCACTTCCCACCGATGGAGGCATGCTGAAGCTCAGTCAAAATATTAAGCACTTAGCTGCTAAACACTGAGTTGTAATTAATACACTAGCATAATGAAATTACAATAAGCAAGTGATGATATACTAGTACACTGCAGGAGTATTCAGGTAAAGAAAATTTCACTGTAAGTGTGAGAATCTGCTTACCCCTTTTGATATTCACCTTCTTTTCCTCTTGTAATATACATTAAGAGTGTATTTCAGGGCCGGGCGCGGTGGCTCAAGCCTGTAATCCCAGCACTTTGGGAGGCCGAGGCGGGTGGATCACGAGGTCAAGACATCGAGACCATCCTGGTCAACATGGTGGAACCCCGTCTCTACTAAAAATACAAAAAAAAAAAAA
>CAUYOR010081516.1:0-14102 GCA_963573925.1 Callimico goeldii
AGGGAAGGGAAGGGAAGGGAAGGGAAGGGAAGGGAAAGGAAGGGAAGGGAAGGGAGAAGGAAGAAGGAAGGAAGGAAGGAAAGATAGATAGATCAGCTTTATTTATAATTGCCTAAACTTCAAAACAACCAAGATGTCCCTCAGTGGATAACTGGATAAATTCACTACAGTATATCTGTACAATGAAATACCATTCAGCACTAAAAAGAATTGAGCTATCATATAATGAAAAGACATGGAAGAAACTTAAATGCATGTTGCTGAGAGAAAGAAGGCAATCTGAAAAAGCCATATACTGTGTGATTCCAACTATCTGACATTCTGGAAAAGGCAAAACTATGGAGACAGTAAAAAGATCAGTGCTTGCCAGAGGTTAATGGAGAGAGACAGATGAATAGGTGGAGCATAGAGGATTTTTAGGGGACTGAAATACTCTGTATAGCACTGAAACAGTGGATACATGTCATTATACATTTATCCAACCCACAGGATGTACAATACCAAGAGCAACCCTGATTGTAACTCTGGTGTCTGGGTGATGATAATGTGTCAATCTAGGCTCATTAGTTGTAACAAAGGTAACTCTGGTGGGGGATGCTGATACTGGGGGAGGCTTTGTATGTGTGGAGTGTGAAGTATATGGGAACTCTCTGTACTTTCCATTTTCAGTTTTGCTGGGAATCTAAAATTATTCTTTAAACACAGACTTTTTAAAAAAGAGAAATGTATAATAATATTAAAAAGTTTGTCTCTTTGATTTACCACATCAAAATTTTAGTTCTGATAAGCTGAACAACCTTATACGAAATTTTTTTTTTAAAACTGTCTCCTAAAGATACCCAGAGAAAAAGAGAGGAAAATTAGTTGTGCTGAATGTAACTTTTGCTTTAAAATTAAATTCATCTTTTTAAAATGCCCCTTGTTTATAATAAACTGACGAGTGACTTGTATTGGCCTGAACAGTTCTGGATTTTACCTTCTTTTCTCAGTGGGTATCTGTCTTAGATTCTATCCCAAATTATTGTCTTAAGGACCCTACCAAAGCTTCCTAACTCTAGGACACAAATGTCAATCTCATCTCTTGAGTGGGGATCTGAAGTCAGAAACAGAGAGAAAGGAAGGGAATAGTTTTGCAGATTTTCATGTAGTAGACATAGTAGGCTGTAGTAGACAAGTAATCAATATTTGTTAAGAGAATATAGACATGTAATTGATACTAATTGATGATTGAAAGAATGAATGTGTTTATTAATTTGCAAAGTGAGTGGAATGCTGAGCTTATACCCAGGACTTCTTTTCTTATGAAATTTTACATTTGGAGGTTGTACCCTTTGGGCTTATTTCACTTCCTCCATAAAAGAACATTTTGCCTTCGATATTTATCCAACATTTTAAATATCTTAAATATCCTTAAACCGATTCTGCTTTCCCATCTTCCTATCACTGTCAATAATGTCATCTTTTTGTTCTCACAGCATGATATGCATGGAGCTGCTCTATGTCACCTCACAGTGTAGCAACTGTGGACTTAGCCAACAGAACCCTTGCTCCCCAAACAGTACAATCTATGGCATAATTCACCAGGAAGTCCCAAGCCAGTAGTTAAAATGTAGAACTTTAGAGAAAGGGGGCGTTTGCTTTCAACAAGAAATCGTGGTGATTCTTCCTGACTTCAGCTTGTCCTCTGTCCCCTTACTTTCTCAGCGCCTCCACTCTGGCCAAAGTTTGCCACCATCTGCCTGCTAGCCTCCTGCTTTTTCCATCTGCCACATTCCATACTGTACTGTGCCCACTGGGACTTTCTACACTGGTAAGGAAGCAAAGTAGAACCCAAGGCAAAATGCACTGAACAGGCCAAACACATTTCATATGGATAAGAGGTATAATCCAAACTACAAAACTCTTTTAAGAAAACATGGGGGGAAGACTTCATGACATTAAATTTAGCAATGATTTGTTGGACATGGCACCAAAAAAAAAAAAAAAAGAAAGAAAACTGTCATCACCACCAAGAGGACAACCAATTTGCATGTCTCCTCTTTGGCCATCAGGATGCAGGAAACATGACCCTTCTGATTTTTTTCCCTAGGACCCACCTTGGTTCATAAAAGTATTGGAGCTTCATGTAAAACCCAATGGCTTTTGAATAGGCTTCCTAGGATTTCCCTGGAACACAGAATAGAAGGTGTCATTGGGGAAAGCTGTGCTTTCACAGCAGTGAGTGGTAAAATCTGTGAATTCAGACAGCAGCTTATCCACAGTTAAGAAAAACATGATATTGTATTCATGATGTTTTTCTCTCTGGTGCCACATTCTTAAGCCTTAGGGACTAAAAAAATGTCCTCCAGCTCAGTTTCTGTCAAAAATATCCTCTTGGTCTCTGGCAAAAATATTAAAATTTCTTGAAACAATTCTTTTTGAATAGGTCTAGATTCCACAAGAGCGAACATATCATCTTCTAATGACACTGTAAAAAATAGTTACTATAGTTTTATAATATTATATCATATTTCAGCAAAATAACGTAAATAAATATGTCTTAGTGTTGATATTTAGTTGTAAATTGAACTATTGTAAATATTCCAAGCATTTTTGTAGTATTTCAGAATTTTTCCTTGGCACATATTTTCACAGAAGTAGAGTCATTGAGTCCAATATATAAACATTTCAATGGATGTTGATATTGTAAAAGTTTCCCCAAATATAGTACAAGTTTAAATTCCCACTTACGCGAAAAGTACATGGTTCTCTTTGTCCTCAGTAAATTTGCCTAGGTTCATTAAATATGTTTCATTTCACTAAGGAAATATTTTTCTGCCCTTTATAATAAACATTATATTTTTAACTAGAAAAAATTACTAGATATTTGTTTATCACTTCTGGTTTCTCCGTGATGGTACATATGCTGATGACCTTACAATATTATCTATTTATTTGCATGCTGGCAGTAGTGCTGGCTTCACTGAGATGGAGTAATTCACAACGGAACATGTATATTGAAATTTCAGGGAGAGCAGAAGCTGAGGTTTTGAGGAAAAGAAAAATTGAAGGGAAAGTTCTGGGACCTATGCCAAGAAGTCATGAAAATGGGGAGTTTGAAGTTCATACACTAGGGGAAAATTGGCCAAGGGCCTGAAACCTCAATGATACTGAAGAACAGCTGATACTAAAGGAGTTATTTCAAATGAAAGAGGAAGTCAGAAGGAATAAGAAGTCTATTTTCATTAGAGGCTGGACGATGAAGTTTACGTCTGTAGTTTGAGTACTTCTGGAAACGCAGAGGTCCGTGGAGCTGTGATAAGAATCGAGGGCCAAAGTGAGGTGAGAGGGGGATCACTGGGAATTAAGTGATGAGTAAGGGGCTACTGGACATAACATAACTCACACATTCAAACTAATGGTAAAAGTTGTTCTGGAGTCTCTAAACCTGAAAACAAAGACAAATCATAGAGAAATGTTCAGATAGTTTAAACTTCAAAGCATTTTTTTTCTCACCATGACTGAAAAATTAGTTTGAAGCCATGATGGATAGTCACAACAATGCTAGAGGATTCTTCCAGGAAGGTGGGATGTAGAACATAAGATATTTTATGAAATTGTAAGCCAAATTTTATGTGCAAGATAGTGTAATACGGATTTTTCCCATTCTTTCTTCTTCAAGAAAAATTGAACTAAATATTTTTGTGTCTGTCAAAAAACTATATGGGTGATTTTTGCATTGAATCACCCATATTATGAAGCATATGATACCATCTGTTCCTTATTAGTGATGCTAAGTTTGATCATTTTATCTGGTGGTGTCTGTTAAATCCCTCTATTGGAAAGGAAAATTTTTCCTTTGTTATTATATAAATTATATGTAGGATGACTCTTCCAACCTACATAAGTGGATTTTAACACTCCTTAATAATTTTCTAAGTCTATTTTCTTCCTACATCTTATCTAATATTCTGTTAACAAAGAGTTTTCCTCATCAAAAATCTTTTTTTTTCTTTTTTGTAGTAGCTCAGTGAACTCACACATAATATGTTATAATTCAGTGTGTTATAATTGGTTCTTACATTATTTTTGTGATGCACAATTGTCTCTAATTTGGCCCTTGGGGTCCCCTTTCTAGTCGGGCCCAGTGTTCTTTGACATCTCCCCGCCCCCCCACTGCCTTTTTTTTTTTTTTTTAGCATATTCATACTTTCAGGGTCTCTTATTCATTTGGAATCATTCCATTAGGTGTAGTGGGGTATGGATTCAACTTTTCCTTTTTTAAAAAAGTTATTATAACATTGTTCACTAAAAATTAAATTTATTAATGAGAACCCTTTACCAGAGAGTTTATCATTGATTTGTTTTATATATACGTGTGCACACACACACACACACACACACAAATATATGTGTATATATATTGTATATGTTACATATATAATATAAGCCTTATATATAAGTATATATTATAAGTTATATATATAACTGCATTATATATATACACATATATTTTGTGTATATATATATTGTATATAATATACATATATTACACATGTATATATAATATATATACACATATATATGTGTGTATATATAATATGTATTTGCATAATAATTTATTATATATTATATATACACACATATTATATTATATATGTTATATATATTATATATATACACATTATGTATATATAAGTGTATATATATATAATGCAGTTGTTAAAAGAACTTTTCTTTTTCATAAGAGATTATATTTTTGGGACTTAAGTTATAATTGGCCAACTTCATTCAATAAGCAGCCTTTATATGTAAAGAGAGCAAGTATATGTTTTAAAGACATTGTATCCAATAATAAATTCCTCTTTCTCTCTTGATCTCTGTCTTTTTCTCAGTCTTGTTTTACATTAGATCTTAATCTCACAACAAATTGGTAAAAATAAAAATTAGAAGAAATCTTTTTTTAGTCTTATTTATACCATTTTGGTGCAAAAATTCTGAAAAGCACTGTCACCCTGTTTAAAAATTTATCTCAGTTGCTTTAATGTCGTGCCCCATGGTTTTGCAGCTGTCTTAGATAATCTTAGATTTTTTAAAAAGTGTTCTTCTACTTTAATATTGTCAAAATGACATCTTTTATGTTCACTAATTTTACTAGCATGGCAGGCAAAGGGGCATTTTTAAAATTATAATTCTCCTGCAGAAAACTGTAAGAAGAATGTGCTGGAATGGCATACTTTTGCTTTAGTTATTAAGCTTCGATCTAGTAATGAATTTGTAGAGTTGTAGAGCAAATTAGCCAAAACTGCGTTATTTGATTCTAATTATAATTCTATCTTTTGTAAACAAAGATGACAGTATTGACACAACATCTATAAATAAAGTACTCTGTGTGGCTTTCCCGCATGGTGATGGATTTTCAGGGATTCATTAAACTTGTTTTAACCAGACTCTTTGGTGATTAACATGGCTTAAGAAAAGTTATTTTTAGTAGGGTGCAGTGGCTCGTGCCTGTAAATCCCAGAACTTTGGGAGACCGAGGTGGACAGATCACCTGAAGTCATGAGTTCGAGACTAGACTAACCATCATGGAGAAACCCTGTCTCTACTAAAAATACAAAAATTAGCTGGGTGTGGTGGCGCACGCCTGTAATCCCAACTACTCAGGATGCTGAGGCAGGAGAATCACTTGAATCCAGGAGGTGGAGGTTGAGATGAGCTGAGATCACACCATTGCACTCCAGTCTGGGCAACAAGAGTGAAACTCCATCTTAAAAAAAAAAACAGAGAAGTTATTTTTTTTCTGAGAGCAAGGTATTTGGCATGATTAAATTTGTGTTCTATTATTTAAGACAGATGAAAAACTGAACTAAATATATATTTATATGTAGCTGGCTGTAAAATTAAGTGATTCTGGAAAATTTTTAAAATTAACTTATGACAATTTGAAAGACTGTGAAATGTTCATTGTTACACTATTATAAATAATTCACTGTGGAACATGAATTTGAAAATTTACAACATAGTTAACTGGAAAACATTAAGATTGTGTCAATTCTCTAGTTAAAAAATGTTGATTTCAGGCCTGAAATCTTAACATTAAGTTAGCTATGCTATTATTAATTGTTCTAATAACTAACGTATGGGAAAGAATGTAATTTCCCAACAGATATAAATAAAGAAATGAAATGTATTTTAAAGTTTTCAATCTGAAAATTTAGAAAAAAGTATATAGTACCTTATATTTATCCCTAGGAGCCTCATTACGTGTCTGTACTGATTCTGTGTCCCATTACAGTTTTTAAATTAATGTGGATAAAGTGATAATTCTAAACCAACCGTCCCAAAGATTAGATAGTTTAATCAACTACTTATTTCACTCTAAGGAATACTCCAACATCATGTAAGAATTACAACACTTTTCATGTACAGGGTACACTGTTTAAGTATCTTACCGCCAAACGCAAGCCTCAGATGCCGCACTGAAAATTGACTGGGAAGGAGAATGAAGCTAAAGTCTCCACACTCAGGTAACTTGTATATTTCTAATAGAATGAAGAAAATTATGCTGGCTGTTGGGTGCTTAGATTCTGAACCACCCAGGTTTTTAAATTCTTTCTGGATTATTCTTTTTCTATTGGCTCTACCATGCTATGTTGCATTCAGCTCACCAGAAAACAGTAAGAATACTTTACAACCAGAAAACACCGAACAGGTAAATCTGAGTTACCTGATTTGAAAAGGCAGCAATGCTTTCAAGTACCATGGATGTTTTCTATCCTTCTGAAGGGAGCACTCAGGAAGGATGCACATAAGTTATGAAAGGATGAAACAACTCCAATTTAGTCAGCCATTTCATCAGTCTGAGCTCTTGGGATTCAGTGAAGTGACTGATGTCACAGCAAAGTCAAGCACAATTGAAATATTAACATTGTTTTCTCTGGCAAATATTGAGACTAAATACTGAGAGCTGATCTCACTGAAGAGCTGATTCCAGAACAATATAGGCATCCGTTAAAAGGAACTCTGTGATATCTTTTTATTTCTTCAATCATGCTTTCTTTAAACTTTGATAACATAATGTCCTTTTTTTTTTTTTTTTTTTTTTCAGACAGAGTCAGGCTGGAGAGCAGTGATGCTATCTCCTCTCACTGCAACCTCCACCTCTCAGATTTAAGCAATTCTCCTGCCTCAGCCTCCTGAGTAGCTGGGATTACAGATGCACACCACTACACCCAGCTAATTTTTGTATTTTTAGTAGAGACGGGGTTTCAGCATGTTGGTCAGACTGGTCTAGAACTTCAGACCTAGTGATCTGCCCACTCAGCCTCCCAAAGTGCCGAGATTACAGACATGAGCCAATGTACCTTTTTTAATCCATAGTAAGTATTTGGATATCTGTTGCCGAAAGTTTGTAGTTCATACACACGGAGAACTTCACTGTTAAATAATGCTGATGTGGTTCCTTCCTCTTTCCTTCCTTCCTTTCTTCCTTTTTCCCTACGCTTCCTAAGTTCCTTCTTTTTCTTTTTTCTCTTGTTAATATTTTTTGGTTATAAGATAAAATGGCAACACTGTGTAATAAAGGATCTGGGATCCATCAGGCTATAAGTACCAAATTGGGGTAAATGCATTAACAATGATTAACATTTATTGTGAGAGTTATGATAAACCTAAGTGAAAATTGTTTTACTTTTTATTGAAAAACAAAAAGGAAAAGAACATTAAGCCTATATCATCTTTAAGTCAGGCTTTTTTTCTAGGCAATTTAGACAAATTATATAGTATAGAGCCCTCTCAGAAAAAAAAAATCACATGTTATTTAAGGCAAAGATTTGGTGCCCTGATCTAATGACTGAATATCTCAATTAAGACCATATGCCTCATAAATGTTTGATAAAGGAAAATAACTCATTAGATGATTTGAATAACAACTCGAATCCATTCTTAACTCGTTAAGTGCAAACATTACAATATGATTTTAGCTCTTTAAGAGACTGCAAATGTTTGGGACAGTATTTCTCTTATCTAGACTTCATGCTGCCTCTTGGGTTCCTGTCCAGAGCTGAGTCATGGGCAGTCATAGCTTCCTAATTCTTTTTGGCTTCTTAATTTGAGAAAGACTTAGTTTCAATGGGTTTGACCACAAAAGCATTTAAAAAATTGTCTTATCAAAATTGCTTTCAAACTTTTCTTTATTATAAGACCAGGGTTTCTCTACTTTAGGAGAATTGATAAAGTAGCACTGTTGAAAAACAGTTTATGTATCCTTTAAAGGCATTTCTTACATTTAGAGCTCTTCTTTTTGGTGAATCCAAATGAAGGGAACAATGACTCTGTCAGGTGAAAGAATCTAGGCTGTTTGTTAGTTGCAGGGAGGATAAGGCAGTTTCTGAAGATTTTCAGGAGCTTTTATAAGCACAGAATTAACTGAAGTACACTAGTCTGGACTGCTCTTCAGGTTTACTGTGCTTTAGTCCCTTAAGTCCAAGTTTATGGTAAATAGAAACAACAGTTCACAAGTATGATCTCAGTTGCAAAATTGTGAATATTATTGTGCTGTTGAGAAATCATAGATATTTATAAACTCTGCCATAACTGCATGGTTCCTCTTTTAAATATTTTGGTTACTGTGAAATGAACACAGCATTTGAACCGCAACAACAAAAAACCCTGGTAATTGATGACTTTTTTTGCTTTTTATTTCTAAATTTTACCATTTCTACATGTTCTTTTGTGAGTTTTACATATATATTTTAAATAATTTTACCAATATTATATTCTATGGTATATAAAAATATTTAATACTTCATTGAATATACATAATGGGAGACAGATATCACTGTGGAGGAAAATACAGGACACAAGTGAAATAATATTATACAATTATAATCAATCTTCTAAAGAAAGTAACTTGCCTTTCTTGAAATATTCAAGCAATTCCTAAGAGTACTTATTCTCATAGGTATACTAGATTTATTAATCAATATTAAAGTTTACTGGAAGAGTTGGAAAAGGAAATAAAGAACTATGTATCAAGGCAGACAATAATCTAAAGTATAAAAACAAGAAATTAAATCATATAAGGGTAAATTAAGTTTTAAAGATAAACATCTGTATAAATCTAGAGATATATATGTTCATGAATGTTAATAATAAATACTTCTGAGTGGTGGAATTTCTAGTACAACTTTTTTTCCTTTAATTATTTTGGCTTGTTTATATTTTCTAATTTTTATAAACATATATTTCCATGATTATGATTTTAAGAACTCAAATTTAACTTTTCTCAAATACTGCAAACTAATAATTTTCTGTATAGTAAATGAATTCTGCTGTTGATTCATTGATGTTTTATTCTTGTTTCACTTGAACTCTTTAGACATCATTTATAATGCACATATTTTAAGGAGGTTTTTATTTCATTATTTCATTATTTCATTATTTATTTATTTATTAAAGAGGGCATCTTGCGTTGTTGCCCAACTTGGTCTCAAACTCCTAGCTTCAAGTGATTCTCCTGCTTCAGCCTCTCAAAGTGCTGGGATTACAGTCATGAGCCACCATATCTAGCCTAATGAGAATTTTAAATTGTTTAGCAGAAAGATACACCAATGTAGCACAATTTATATGAATTTTAGAGTAAACATACAATAAAACATATTTCTTTGTAAACTGGTTAAAAAAATAAAAGTGGCTAGAAACTACAAAAAGCGTAGTATTATTTGTTGTTTATATTTCAGTCTGAGCTTTCTCACATACATTGTTTAAAATGGAATATGATACCACTTACTTAGAAAAAGTGATATTTTTATTGTATTTAATTATTAACTCCTTTGTCCCATAAAACTTTAAAATAAATATTAAGACTTATGAGAAATATCTAAATGTTGTTTTTACAACAATACAAAAGTAAGTATATTATGACTTTCATATGATTTTATATCACAAAATAAAGAACAAAACAATAAAATACAACAGAGCAATGATGGTTCTATGAGGGCAAAACTAATGCAGTTAGATTAAATAGATTTTCAAAGGATGGGAACTAGTTCCAAAGATAGAATTTAGATATCTTGGAGGAGAGAATACAACTCAGAATACCTTAAAATATTTTCTTTATGTTGCTTCTTTGAACTAAGCTTTTAGTGGGAGCTAGAAAACAGGCATAGTAATATTGATTTCCTGTGCACAGGGCTAGAGTCCTAGTATACTTGGCTGTTACATGAGAAGCCATATTAGTAAGGATGACAAACTGATACCTTTATTTGGAATTTTTCCCTTCATGTAAGTCAAGGTTAATGAAGGTGGGGTTTAGTTATCTTCACTCCAAACCAATATATGATGTCCCACCCAATCCTGGGCGAATTGACCACTGCACATTAGACTCACCAGAAGAGATTAACAACAAAAACAGAAACAACAAAAAAATAACAAAAGGCAATATTCACTTAAGTAAAGACAGAATAATTAAGTCAAAACTCCTAATGATGGAACTTGGGCAACAACATTTTTAACAGTATATGCAGGTACTTTTGGAAACAAGCCATGTAATGGAAATCGGGATATCATTTTTATGAATTGCTATATTTTTAATTAAGTTTTGGTTTCCCACCAAGTGACATAGCATGTTTCTCGGTTGACATAAGACATCAGAAGTGAAATTGATCTCATTTAAAACATCAGCTATTGCTGATCATCTCAGGAGTACTATCTCCATTGGCAATTCCAGGCATTCTGACTTTTGGATTTTCTGAGTCGCAGTGCAGGGAAGAGATAACCAGATCTGAGCATGGTGGTCTCATGGAGTTAAGAAGACTGAATTTCGGGAGACAATGGTGAATGTAGACGAAAAAAAGTATTTAACAAAATGTTTAGAAATTTATTTGAATAATAAATAGACGATAATATATGAGAAGAAGTTTTCTTTCCAAGGAAGGCAAGATTGGTTTAGCATTTGAAAGTCCAAAGTATATGTAGTTCATCATATTACTAGTATAAAGGAGAAAAAGCATATCATGATTTCATTTATGGTAGAAATAGCATGTGAGCCCAGGCATTTGTGGGAGTATGAGGCTAGAGGACGGCTGAAGCCCAGGAGTTCAAGACTAGCCTGGGCAAAATAGAGAGACCTTGTCTCTATAAAAAACACAAAAATTAGCCAGGTGTGGTGGGATGTGCCGGTAGTTACAACTACTCGGGAGACTGAGGTGGGAGGATCACTTGAGCCCAGGAGGCAGAGGTTGCAATGAGACACTGCACTCCAGCCTCAGCAAGACTAAGACCCTGACTTTTAAAATAAATAAATTAAATAAATAAATAAATAAATAAATAAATAAATAAAGTATCTTTTTATAATATGTTGTCTATCATAAAACTAGGACTCAAAGGAACATTTTCTGTTATCATAATAGGTATCTTTGAAAAACCTACTTATAACTTTGTAGTTAGTAATGAATGAATGACTATTTTCCCTCAAAGATTAAGAAGGCAAGGGTACTTATTTGCACCATTACTGTTTAACATTTTTCTGAAGGTCCTAGCCAAGGGAACAAGGATTTCAAAGTATGCTCATTGCAAAAAATGAGGTAAAAGTGTATTCCTTCAAAGAAAGCAAGACTTTATTGTTGGTGGAATATAAAAAGAAACCTAAAAGATCTGGTAAAATAATTGTTTGCATTTTTATACACTAACAAACAAGAAAATCTGCAAATAAAATTAAAATGCCAGTTAAAATAGCATTAAAAGACAAAATAGGATAAATTTAACACAATATATGAAAACCAGTGTGCTCGTAAATATAAAACATTTATGACAATAATTTTAGACAACCTAAAATTTAGAGACATATATCAATTTCATAGATTGAAATACTGTCAACTTCTTGTTTGTCCCCAAGTGGATACATATATGCAGCATAATTCCAATCAAAATTTCGTAATTTTCTTTTTATTGTTTTGTTTTCTTGAAGATGATAAACTGATTCTACAATTAGTGTGGAGCTACAAAGACATGAAAAAGCTACAGTCATGAGATTCTCGGGGTGATGCTTTTCCAGCTGGAAACCTCCGTGGCCAGTAGCTCCTTTTCCTAAGTTTTGCTTGGGCCTGCTGGGCTCATTCCGCTCACTCGGCCTCTCAGGCTGTGCTTGGCATATGCTACTGGTCTGGATCCCATGCCTGCCGAGTGCATGCAGGGCGGCAAGGCGTGTGTGAGCAAGCAAGCATGGGGTGAGGTCACTGCGCACAACCAGGCAGGCTGGCTGGGGAGGGGTATGCAGCTCCAGGTACCAGCATGGGAGCTGGCTCACTGCAAGGCTGCAACTGGACCAGGTGTACTGCAAGCAGCTTCCACAACTGGCACCAAAAAAATGTAGTGACACCCGGAAGCTTGGAGATGCCAGGTACTGTAGATACCCAAAGTGGGTACCACAGGACTGGTTGTTCCTGGTGCTCTTAGATCTGGGCTCCCTGAAGGGCCACAGCTCTTATCTCCCTCTTTCTTCTCTCCTTGTCACCTATAGCATGGTGAGCAAGGGGAGGGTTTCAGCCTTGTTGATGTTATAGGTCTTTTAGCTCCACCACTGGGCAGGTTTTTGTCCTGCCTTTAGGAAGAATGATGTATGTGGACAAGTGGAGGTGAACAAGGTGAAGAGGAGCTTTACTGAGTAACAGGACAGCTCAGAGGAGACCTGATCTCCTCAGACAGAGTGTTCTGACCAGTGTCCAGCTTTCAGCAAAGAGTAGATCTTGGAGTGAATAGCTCCTCTCTGCAGGCAGGTTGTCCCATTGTCTCTGTGAGTCTGGCAGAATCAGGGCTCTTATGGGCCTCATATGGGAGGAAGGACCTGCTGATTGGTCCACGGTCAGTCATGGGTGGGCCCAGAGAAAGCACCACAAGTTCCCACTCTGGTCCACAGGACAGGCAGCCTGGTCCCCAGGCTTCAGGCATTCCCCAGCTTGAAGGTGGGGCTTCCCTGGGGAGCCACCATTTTCTGCCCTGGAGTCTCTACCTCCTCCACTGTTCATGGTACCCAGGCTGTTCATTCTGAGGGGCACCTGCAGGCCAGCACCAAGCTGCCCTCAGCCCCTGCATCAGCCTCTCCCATGCTCTTTAGCACCCAAAATCTGGAGTTAGCTTTGCCTCAAGTGTGTGCATACACAGCTGGGTTGCGACAGCCCCAAGGCTTGGCCTTCTCAGAGATTAGCGTGGGTGCTAGGAGTGGCGAGAGGCCAGGCAGTAGGAGCCAGCACTTCTGAGCCTATGGGAGCAGGAAGGGCCTTCCTGGGACCCTGAGAGTGCAGATACCTGGGTCCACAGCCTTGGCTTGAGCAGCTGCAGCTGCACCCTGGAGGGTGGGGCTCCTGGCTGCTCCTAGCTCCCAATGGCTCTGTGTAGCTGACATGTACCACCATGCCTTCCCCACTGCAGCCAGCATCATGGCAGTGGCCACTCCAGACGGGTTGCTGCTGCCATCACTACAAAATTGAAATAAAGTTGGAAGATTTACAGTAATGCATTTCAAGACCTGCTATAAAGGTATCAAGTAGTACAGTTTCACCTATAGACCAAAATATTGCAGAGTCTGCAAACTATTGCTGACTCTATTCATCTCCACTAAAATTTACCTGTGACCATCACTCAATTCAGTTAAAATTAAGTTGTTCCCCAAATCACATTAATTGGTTTATGGCAATGCCACCATGGACAAAGGATCATCTTTTCACTGAATAGTAGAGGAGTGACTGAATATCTAAAGAAATGTACTTCAAACCTGCTCTCATTTCAAATACAATTATAAACTCAAATTGGGTCATCCACTTAAACATAAAATAGCCAAAGCGGTAAAAATTCCATTAAAAAAGTTCTTTGTTATATAGAAAGGAATGATTTTAAAAAGAACTTAAAAAGACAAAAGCCGGCCGGGCGCGGTGGCTCAAGCCTGTAATCCCAGCACTTTGGGAGGCCGAGGTGGGTGGATCACGAGGTCATGAGATCGAGACCATTCTGGTCAAAATAGTGAAACCCCGTCTCTACTAAAGATACGAAAAATTAGCTGGGCATGGTGGCGCGTGCCTGTAATCCCAGCTACTTGGGAGGCTGAGGCCGGAGAATTGCCTGAA
>CAUYOR010081518.1:0-32157 GCA_963573925.1 Callimico goeldii
CCATCTCTACTAAAAATACAAAAATTTAGCTGGGCATGGTGGTGTGTGGCTGTAGTCCCAGTTACTCGGGAGGCTGAGGCAGGAGAATTGCTTGAACCCAGGAGGCAGAGGTTGCGGTGAGCTGAGATCGTGCCATTGCACTCCAGTCTGGGTAACAACAGCGAAACTCCGTCTCCAAAAAAAAATATCCTGGTGTTAGCCGAGATGTCCAGTGTTTCTTCCTTAAAAGGGTAATTTCTCCAGTTTCTCTAAAGCAGGAATTACCATTTCTTAACACCCAGGTCTTAGGGAAAAATCAGTATTAAAATCCCTACCAGGACTCAAGAGGATACATGATAATAAAAAATGAATCTAGCCAACAGTGATATCCTTGTACCCAATGGTGACACATCCTTAAAATATCACAGCCTAGATGAGGAAAAATATGTAACTATCTCTATTTTAAAAGATACCTCTTTTCCTCCCATTGGCTGAAACTTAAAAAAAAAAAATCTAGAACATCTCCCAAATAATTTCTTCCCATTTTCCTAGTTTTGCTGCCATGTTAACATAAAATCTGGATCCAGATAGGGCTCTCTATTTCAGCCATAAAATACTACATTTACAGCTGAATACTGCCTCCAAAGCAATGTGCATGCCCATGTTTCATCTCAGAGAGGGATTGATGATGTTTCTGCTCCTGGATGAAAACTGTTACCTTTCTGAATCCTCCTGCTATTTATCCAAGGTGAAGGAAGACTTTTTAAAGTGGCCAAAAGGAGCACAAGACTTAAGTATTAAAATATAAAGGTGGCCCCTATTCCAGATCTTTGGTACAGTCATCAACTATATAATCTGATTTCCCACACCACCAAAACATAGCAAATTTTGTACTTAGAAGTGATTGTGATTTTCCTTTTGACCATGTAAACAATAGGGGAAATGCCTTGGGAAACTACTTTGCAATGCACTTTCATTTCTCTTAAATACACAACCAGTTCTCCCTTTGATCAAGTTTATGGGGGGAAACAACAGAGCAAGCCAAGGTTATCGCTTTCGCTCCCCTCTCTGTGTCCTTTTCTTTTCTTTTTCCTTGCGCTCCTGCTTGGCTAGTTTCTCTCTCTCCCTCTGCAGTTTGTCCTGTTCCTTCTTCCTTTGGGACTCATCCCGAAGCGAGTCTCGCTCCAGTTTTCGGGCATTAAGGACATCTTCCACATTGGTGTTTCGGAACAGAACTACAGGTGAGTTAAGGGATTACAGGTCACACAGATCACAACTACTGCTGTCTTTCCTCATTCTAGCTATCCTCTCTCCACCTGCTGAGTCCTGAATGGTCTCTACCTATTTCTAGCCTTTAAAAAAAATGCTTATGTTTATCCTTGATCTAACAGAGAAATCCTTAAAACTATATTACAAATGTTTTAAAATGTCCTTGGGAATAAAACTCATTCAGATTTCTCTAAATCTGAATTTTAAAATATTTTCTCGAAAAAAATAAAAAATATTTCATTGAAATGAAATTTCATTCTAGAATAAGTACTTATATCATTCAATGGCAGAATATTAGATAATCTAGGCTAGTTTTGGTGAACAGAGTAGTAATGTAACATGCCAAATATTTGTGTACTGGCACTGTTAAATGCCTGAAAAGTGTTAAATAAGATGTTTAACCTTATTAAACTTTATCAATTTGCTTTTGTTCCTAGACTACCAAAACTTAAGTGAAAACCATGTTCTAATAACCATAAACACTAAACATAGGAGATAGAAAATGAGAGGCCAGGTGCCATGGCTCATGCCTATAATCCCAGCACATTGGGAGGCAGAGTCGGGCAGATCACAAGGTCAAGAAATGGAGACCATCCTGGCCAACATGTTCAAACCCTGTCTCTACTAAAAATATAAAGATTAGCTGGGTGTGGTGGCACACACCTGTAGTCCCAGCTACTCGGGAAGTTGAGGCAGTAGAATCACTTGAACCCGGGAGGCAGAGGTTGCAGTGAGCTGAGACCATGCCACTGAACTCCAACCTGGGCAACAAGATCAAGACTCTGTGTCAAAAAAATAAATAAATAAAATGAAAATACGTTTAACAGCAGTTAGAAAATACCTAACCAGGCCGGGCGTGGTAGCTCACACCTGTAATCCTAACACTGTGAGAGGGTGAGGTGGGTGGATCACCTGAGATCAGAAGTTCAACACCAGCCTGGCCAACATGGTGAAACCTGTCTCTACTAAAAATACAAAAATTTGCCAGGCGTGGTGGCACACACCTGTAATCCCAGCTACTTGGGAGGCTGAGGCAGGAGAATCGCTTAAATCCAGGAGACAGAAGCAGTGATATGAGATAGTACCATTGCACTCCAGCCTTTCCAGCCTGGGCTACAGAATGAGACTGTCTCCAAAAAAAAAAAAGGAAAGAAAATACCCAACCAAAAACTTTACCCCTTCTTTCTTATGACTTTAGAAACAAAACCTGTTAAAACCAGATAAGGTCTTCTCCTGAGTTAGCAGGACTACATACAGATGTGTATCACAAAGCCTGGCTAATTAAAAAAATTTTTTAATAGTAGTCGGTCTCGCTATGCTGTCAGGCTGGTCTTGAACTCCTGGCCTCAAGTGATCCTCCCACCCCAGCCTCCCAAAGTGCTGGAATTATAGGTGTGAGTCCTTGTGCCCAGCCATCAGCACATATGTTTCAATACGTCCACATGTGTTTGTGTTCTCTCTCTGACAAATTATAAAATTTTTGAGGAGAAGATAAAATTTCAACATTATTTTATTTATTACTTTTTGAGACAAGGTCTCACTCCCATCACCCAGGCCAGAGTGTAGTGGCAAGATCTTGACTCACTGCAGGCTGGATTTCCTGGGCTCAGGTGATTCTCCCACCTCTGCCTCCCAAGTATCAGGGACTATGACTATAGGCACGTGCCACCACACCTGGCTAATGTTTTGTACTTTTTAAGTAGAGACAGGGTTTCACCATGTTGCCCTGGCTGGTCTCGAACTCCACTTGTCTCGGCCTCCCAAAGTGCCAGGACTACAGGTGTAAGCCACCGTGCCTGGCCTCAATATTATTTTAATTTTCTCCATAATGCTGGGCAACTCAGAGATACATACAGGGAGTATAGATTTTTATTTTCCCTTAGAAATCTTTCCTTCAAGCCAATCCCTTTACAGTACTTGTTAACTTGTTTTCTTTGGGGAAAGTTCTTGCTAAATTGACTATATAGGGCTGTCCTAGGAATGAGGTTCCCAATGTTGGCATGACATGAGTTCCTGAAGGTAAAGGGGAGCCACCAGCAATGACAGCAAAATAAAAACCAATCTCAAGAAGACTCTATGGAGAAACACACGGGGAGGGACCCAGAAGGATACATTTGTCAGAACCAATGTTCATTGTGGTAGCTCCTGAATCATCCTTCTCATCTGCTACAGTGAATGATGTTAAGGAAAGTCAGATGGAAAACAAAACTTGGCATATCCCAATCTGCATTAGAAAACATTCAGTAGACTGGTAAGTAGGAAAAGCACACTGAATGGAGGTAGCACATTGTCAGGGATATGATGATAAACCCAGGAGATTTCATCTTATATTTTCTTGGAGGTTGAAAAGAAACTCAAGTTGGTCTCGGTGGATTGCCACATTACCTGGAAACTAGATGACCTCTAAAACAGTGGTTCTCAAAGTGTGGTTCACAAAACCCCCAGGAATGTATTAAAAATACACATTCTTGGGACCTATGCCAAACCTACTAAATCAGAAATCCTGTGGGTGACGCCCAGCAATCTATGCTTTAACAAGTCCTCATGAGAACCATTGCTTTAAAAGTTCTTTTCTAGCCCAAGATGAGAAATTTTGTCATCAGAACCATAGCTCTGCTAACCCTGGCAAGAAACGTCATAAGAAAAAATTAGAAGAGAAACTGGCTCCAAAAAGTCCAAGAATTCTTTCCTGAATTAGTGATTAGACAGCTGACATTTCTGGTATGATGTCCACTGCATAATATGCCATATACTTCATTCAGGTAGGCTCAGTAAGCAAAGCATTTCCTAAATAAATATGAAATTCACAGGGAACTAAACCTGCCCCTACTGGCAACACTTTCTTTTTGCACAGTTCCCACTCAAATTCCAGATTTATTCTGGTATTGCTTTGGGGGTTCAGCCTTACTTTTAACTACATGGTCACATAAGAACGAAAATATTCTAACTGCTCTAAATTGAGAAAATCTTTCAACCCAGAATACCCAGGTTCTAGTTGTGGTTTTGCCACTAAGCCTCTGAATGCCTCTGATCACCCATTCATCTGTTGTTGTCTGTTTCCTTACTGACTGGGAAAGAATATAAAGATGAATTATACTTATGATACTATACTGTATAGAAAAGTATTATACAAATATAAAGAATCGCAGCTATATTGTATTTTCTGAAAGAATAATATAAATGAACTATTAAGACATTATTTGTTTTATGCCAAAGCTTTCAGGAATATACTGATTATGTGTTAAAAAATATAAGTCCACTAGCAACTAATCCAGTATCTCTCCTCATATCCACAAAGGGCCATAGATCACTTCCATTTTAGAGGGGAAAATTAAGCTACAGAGGGGGAATGGCAACTTGTTAAAGGTCACTGTAAACCCACAAATATGTCTGGCTTGAGCTTGAGGGAATGGTGCTGAGACTCCAGAAAGGATATTCCTCTTCATCTGTCACATCAGCATACTGGGCCAGGAGGGCAGCTTTTCTCTGCTTCTCCTCTTCTGACACCATCCTCGGCTTTACCACAATTTGTGCCTGCTTCTCAATTAGGGTGGCGATGGCCTGTACTTCATCTGGGAGGTGGTGGAAAGAAGGAAGAACAAGGTTGTATGAGAGAGAACAAGCTCACTGAACCACTAGACCACCCAGGCAGCACTTGTACTAAAGACATTGGTATCTGCTACCTCCTTAGAGCCCTGTAGTTCAAAGGACATGGCTCAAGGGACGTTGAGAAAGGAAAGGCAAGGCCATGCAGGCCAAGCTTTGTATCCATCTTCAATCAGAGCAGCCCTGATTTTACTTTTTTTATATACTAAAGTTCTGCTGCCTTCAAAAAAAAAAAACAGTTGGAAAGCACTGCATTAGAACCACAGAAAACTAAGCCCCCAACAGGCAACTTTCTCCCCATGGCATCCCAAAAACCTAACCGGGAATCTAAAATCAACTTCAGCTGGTCCTATTCATGTTTCTGATTATACCAGGTTGAATTTTATTTTTGAGACAAGCCTCGCTCTGTCACCGAGGCTGGAGTGTGGTGGCGCAATCTCGGCTCAGTGCAACCTCCACCTCCTGGGTTCAAGCGATTCTCCTGCCTCAGCCTCCTGAGTAGCTGGGACTACAGGCACATGCCACCACACCCAGCTAATTTTTTTGTATTTTTAGTAGAGACAGGCTTTCACCGTGTTAACCAGGATGGTCTCAATCTCTTGACCTCGTGATACGCCCGTCTCAGCCTCCCAAAGTGCTGGGATTACAGGTGTGAGCCACTGCACCTGGCCAGAATTCTTAGATTAAGAATACTTTGCCTAATTTCAAGAAGGAGATGTTAAGAAAAAAAGAAAAAGAATATTGTGCTATACTATAAAATCAACTAGTAAGTTCTCCATTCTCAAGAAAAGGAAGCAATAGTGTAAAGTAGTAGTTCTCATGCTTGGCTGCACTTTAGAATCACCTACAGGAGCTTTTAAAAAATACAAATATGGGCCGGGCGCAGTGGCTCAAGCCTATAATCCCAGCACTTTGGGAGGCCGAGAGCATCTCTTTTATACCTGGGAATTTCCCTGTTCTGTGGGCAACAAAGATCCGCCTGGAAATGCGGCCCTGACTCACCCTCCGCGCGTTCACTGAGAGCTTCAATACTGGGTTGTTCTCACAGCACCATCTTGAGCCCCTCCTCCCCAGGATTTCCTATTTAATAAATGGTTCTGGGAAATAAATGGCCTTGATGAAACTGGCTAGGCATATGCAGAAAAGAGAAACTGGATCCCTTCATTTTATACAAAAATTAACTGAAGATGGATTAAAGACTTAAATGTAAAACCCCAAACCATAAAAACCCTAGAAGGAAACCTAGACAATACCATTCAGGACATAGGCATGGGCAAAGACTTCATGACTAAAACACCAAAGCAATGGCAACAAAAGCCAGAATTGACAATTGGGATGTAAACAAACTAAAGAGCTTCTGCACAGCAAAAGAAAACCATCACCAGAGTGAACAGGCAACTTACAATATGGGAGAAAAATTTTGCAATCGATCCATCCGATAAAGGTCTACTACTGAGAATCTATGCAGAACTTAAACAAATATACAAGAATTACAAAAACAACCCCATCAAAAAGTGGGCAAAAAATATGAAAAGACATTTCTGAGAAGAAGACAAACATGCAGTTAACAAACATATGAAAGAAAACTCAATATCACTGATTATTAGAGAAATGCAAATCAAAGCCACAATAAGACACCATCTCATGCCAGTTAGAATGGTGATTATTAAAAAGACAGGAAACAACAATTGCTGGCAAGGTTGTGGAGAAATAGGAACACTTTTACACTGTTGGTAAGAGTGTAAATTAGTATATCCATTTGTTGAGTCCAACTGGCAGACTCGACTGAGTGACAGATGAAAAGCATACATTGAAACAGGCTTTCCAGTCAGTGAGGCCAAGGACCTCTGCCAGTGTCAGCAGTGGCCCCCATAAGCCAGTGATGTTCACATTTATTTAGTACAGATTAAATGACAAAGATCTCAAGTAAACACCATTAGAGGGTAATTAACATTGCTGAGTGACCCCCTCCCCACACCCACCCCCAGTAGAGAGCAGTCATATGCCTGCAGATGATCAAAGGTTGTTTTGCAGTGGTGGGGGGAATAGGTAAACCAGCTATTTAGATATACTTCTTTACATTCTCTTGTAACCTGCCCTTTGTCCTAGCCCCAGGATAAGAGGATTAGATTGCCTTCATCAGTAAACCCCTCTCAATGCTTTTGCAAAACCTTCTGATCTTTCAAGAGATTTGCATCTATTTATAAGTTTTCCCACCATCCTGACCGATCTTCTACAATTATTGTGGAAGACAGTATGGTGATTCCTCAAGGATCTAGAACCGGAAATAGCATTTGACCAAGCAATCCCATTACTGGGTATATCCCCAAAGGATTATAATCAGTCTACTATAAAGACATATGCACACGTTTGTTTATTGCAGCACTATATTACAATAGCAAAGACTTGGAACCAACCCAAATGCCTATCAATGATAGACTGGATAAAGAAAATGTGGCACGTATACACCAGGAAATATTATGCAGCTATAAATAAGAGTAAATTCATGTCCTTTGTAGGAACATGGAAGAAGCCGGAAGCCATCTGTCTTAGGAAACTAACAAAGGAACAGACAACCAAGCACTGCATGTTTTCACTCGTAAGTGGGAGTGAAAAATGAGAACACATGGACACAGGGAAGGGAACATTACACACCAGGGCCTTTTGGGGGATGGGAGACAAGGGAAGGAAGAGCATTAAGACAAATACCTAATGCATGCAGGGCTTAAAATCTAGATGATGGGTCGATATGTGCAGCAAACTACCATGGCACATTATATCCATGAAACAAACCTCGACATTCTGCACTTGTATCCCAGAACTTAAAATTAAAAAAAAAAAAAAAAGAGTTGGGGACTTAAGCAGTACACCGACAACACTAGTTATAGTATTGAGGCAAAACTCTTTGCTTTATTTTCTTTCTCAGTAACACCCGTGAGTTTACACAATCTCACATTTCTTGGAGACTTTGTTCATCTGTTTTAATTCTTTTTTCTTTATATTGTCTTACTGGATTAATTCAAAAGCCTGGTTGTTGAGCTCTGAAATTCTTTCTTCGCTTGGTCTAGTCTATTTTTAAACATTTCCACTGCATTTTGTAATTCCCTAAATGTGTCTTTCATTTTTAGAAATTCTACTTGTTTTTTCATTAAAGTATCTCCTTGGAAATATTTTTATTTGTATTCTAACTTCAAAAAAATTTCTTTATGTTGATTTTTACCTTTCTCTTATATATCCTTGAGTAACTTAATAGTCAACCTTTGAATTTTTTATGTGATATTTCAAAGATTTCTTCTTGGTTTCTATACATTGCTGGAGAGGTAGTGTGATTTCCTGGGGATGATATACAACTGTTTTTTTTTTTTTCATATTGCCAGACATATTTTTTCTGGTTTCTTCTCATTTGGGTAAACTATTTATAATTATTTTTTAATTTATTTTTGATTTGACTATAGTTTTTCAAATTTCTTTTTTTTCCCCTTGAGGATGTGATTATAATGTGTATAGCTTATTGTAACTGAATTTGGCTCTGGGTACGTTCAGTGGTGAAGACTATGAGTTTTTTGGTTAGAGAGAGTCTTTGCATGATGTTTTTTCAGTTGCTGGTTGTAGTAGTGATGTGCTTGGTATGTCCACTGTCTCCTATGGGGTCAGAAGTCTCATGAAGCTTATATTGTTCCCAGTGGTGTGAACTCACTCACTTATTTATTAATATTCCCCCTCAGTGTTTTATTCAATAGGTTGAACAGTTCAGGCTTCAGACCAGTAGGTGTTGTCCATGGGTAAATAAAGCAAGCTAAAGCAGGTTGGTACATACAATACCCAATGGTGGGCAGAAGTCCCAGCTGTAACAAAGGTGGCCAGGGGAGCTCAAAGTACAAAGCATTGAGATCTTTTCTTTCTTTGAAAGAAAGGAGAGAAGGAGAGGAAGAAAGAGGAAGAAAAAGAGGGAGAGAAAACAGGGATATTGCTTCATTCTAAAAATGGGTATTAATGGCCAATCAATATTTTGTGTATTTAAAGTGGACAATGTATATTTTGGGTATTTAAAATGGAGAGCTCTATAAACATTTATTTAGTTTACTTGTTCTGAATCTGGGTTCAAGTCCTGGATATCCTTATTAATTTTCTGTCTCATTGACTCTAAATCTCGTTATGGGTCTTATGTATCTGGGTGTTAAGATCGTTAGCTCTTATTGTTGCATTTATCCTTTTACCACTGTATCTTTGTTGCTTTGAAATCTATTTTATCAAATGTGAGAATTGCGACTCCTGCTTTTTGTTTATTTATTTATTTTTGCTCTCCATTTGGTTGGTAAATTTTTCTCCAACCCTTTGTTTTGAGTCTTTGTGTATCTTTGGATATAAAATGGGTCTGGATGTAGCATACCGTGAGGTTTTGGCTGTATCTTTTGATTGGGGGATTTAGTCAATTTAAATTTAGGGTTACTGCCATTTGATGTTAACTGGCTGTTTTATCCACTCGTTGATGTAAATTCTTCTTTATGTTGAATTTTTCTAAACAGGTAAGGAGCATAGGCTGCGACCTGTGACAAGCCTGTGAGCACGTCCAGCACAGATATTTCGGTTGAAGTACGAGGGTATAGAATATACTATGTGCCTGTAAGCAAGGCACACGTTTAACAGCTACCTAGGAGAGGGCTTAACGAAGAGTTATTAGCACACTTATGATTTATTCTTTAACAAGAAAGGAAACTTTGAAGAGTAGCTTTTCCTTCCCACACTGAGGCTGCTTTTCCTGTTGTGCCATGTCCTGTGCAAATACAGGCAGTCAAAGGGTTTTCCGCAGGAACCCGGCATTCCGGACGTTATGCAGACGTAGTGTCAAAGTGAGGAAAGAGACCAGCGGGACTTGTTTTCCAGTGACAACTCTGTTGACCAAAACAGGATCTGGTGCAGACAGGATAAAGTGAAAGAATCGGCAGAACCAGCAGATGGTGACCAAAGCCATCGCTAGCTGCTGCCCTCATTGCTCACTGGCGTAAGAGGCTCCCACCGGCATCGTGACAGTTTACAAATGCCGTGGCAACAAGTTGGAAGTTGTCATTTCTTCCCGTGGCAACAACCCAGGACTTACTGTCCCTTTCCTACACAGTTCTAACTCACGCACCCCTCAATTTGCATTAGCCCTCTTCTTAATTTGCACATAATTAAAAGTGGGTCTGAATGCCATTGCCAAGAGCCCATACGTTGTCAACTCTGGGTGCGCTGCCTGTGAGTTAGTCTCGCTCCTCAAGGAGCGGTACCATTCAGTAAAACATTGCTGTATAATACCGCCAGCTTGCCCTCAAATTCTTTCCGAGGCCAAGGCAAGAACCCTCCCAGGCTAAGCCACAGTCTGGGGGCTCACCTGTCCTACCTTGAAGGCCAGGATAGGGAACACATTTTGCTTGTTAGCCTGATTAGTAACCTTTAAGCATTTACATCTGTGGCAGATGGACCTGCACTTATACTCTCACTGTGGGCCCCACAAATGTCAGAGGTAAGGCCGATGGTACCCAACCGAGACTCCACTAGTCCTTGCGGCCCCGTTTTCATCTTCCTGATCCTGATGGTGACCTGGGCCAAGAGATACTCTGGAAACTTCAGGCTGCCTCTCCCAGCCACTCTAATAGAAAAGTGGAGGGAACATCACACACTGGGGCCTGTTGGGGGTGGGGGACAGAGGAGGTTTAGCATTAGGAGACACGCCTAATGTAGATGATGGGTTGATGTGTGCAGCAAACCCCCATGGCACGTGTATATCTATGTAACAAAACTCCACATTCTGCACAGGTACCCCAGATCTTAAAGTATAATTTTAAAAAAGGAAAGCCCAACGCATCCAAGGAGTTACAAGTGATACTTGCCGAAGGGATATTTAAAAAGGCAAACCCGGGATGGCCTCTCCAGGAGCGAGACAGAAAAGGGGGATTTCGATCAGGAAAGTGGGCAGGACTGGGAAGAGCTGCCTCCCATTGGCAGCCGCCAGGGCTCATCAGCATTGCTAGGGAAGCTGCAAGTGGCGTTGCCATGGAAACCCCTTTCAGGCTCTGTGGACCCTACTCAGGTTCTTCTCACTCATCATGTCCAAATTTGTATTTCATAAAAATTTTAATATGTTCTAATTATTCTGAAGCTGCTACCTCCGTAACTGATTTTCACATAAAAGAACACAATTCCCCCTGCATTTCCTGGCCAAAGTGTAATTGTGCCTATTTCAGGAACAAGTTCATCAACACGTTCATGGACATCTACCCAAAACAGAGGGTCAAAGCTCATCGTTGTCCTCTTCTTCAGGGAATAAGCGCAGCAGATGCACACTGTCCAGCAGGTGCCTGGAGCGAGGCTGCAGTTACGGTGGCCTTGATCAGGGCCTTCCTACCACAAGGAGGGAGGAGAGATTCTACACTAAGCTTTCTTGATTTTTCTCCAGTAGAGCATTTACTGCACAAATGCCTGGAATAATACTGGGATGTATGCACTCATAACTGCAGGCTTTAGGGTCATACAATTCCATTTCTTGAGAATCACAGAAATGCAGAGAGTGAGAACGACGACCGCTCCCCCTTTAGAAGCACAAACTTGAGTATAAACGTTAAACCTTGGTGAACAGGCAAAAATAAAATTAACTCGCAGATGTATGAGGGTTCTTCAGTGCCCGTCCTTCTGTGCGTAAAAATTGGCTTTTGAGGGAAGACATTCATGCTTGACAAGTAAAGCCTAATTTGGAGATCTCTGAAGAGCTTTTGGACTGAGAACCAACCCCTGCCTGTCTTCACTGAATGCGGTTAAGAACACCAGTGGCCACTCGTTCACTTTGTCCCTGAAGGAAACGTGATGATGTTATCAGCAGGGAGCTAGAAAATGGAGTGGAGGGAAAACAGGTAAGAACAGCAGAATTGGAAGATAAATAAGACAGAAAGGGAGACGAGAGAGGGGAGAAAAAACAGAAAGTGTTACCTGCTTTCTGTATGAGTCAGGACTCTTTTGGTTCTAAGACGTAAGAAGTTCAACTTGAAGTGACTTAACGGGAAAAGTTTGGGGGTGGAGAGAGAAGGCTAGCTGAAATTAAAAATCTAGGAGGCTTCAGGCATAGCTGGATCTAGGTGCTCATACAAGGTCTGAGTGTGGTCACTCTCTCTGCCTCTCAGTTCTGTCATTTCCTACATTACTTCCATTTCCAGGCAGGCAGAACCAAGGCTATCCAGAAGGTCAGGCTTGCTCCACAGTCTCTCCATTCTTCCAGGAGAAAAGAGTCATCTTTCCCTAACCATTAAATAAATACTTATAACTGAATATCTTTGGATCTCTGCATCCCATGCCTACTTATAAAGTCCTCGGTGACTAAGGGTCTTTGATATTCTGATTGCCTGGGCAAACGTCTACCTCCAGAGCCAAAGAAAACCTCGTAGACTGAAAGTGGAGTGGGTTCATTCCCCAAAACATCACATGGTTTGGTTCCTAAGACAAGAGAGAATACTTGCAGCACCGGGAACAGAAGCAATAAAGACAACAGGGTTTTACCCAGTCACTTAACACTCAGAGGCTCAGTACGTTTCGGAGGCCAGACACTGCTCACCCTACAGCCCCACGGCTGTTTGTGAATGACTCCAGCTGCGGTTACCTCCCTTCCCTAATGAGAACCTGGCGCAGAATTGAGTTTAAGCTTCGGCATCCCATTCATTCCTGGACCACACACTGGTATTAAGAAAACGTGTATTTGGGGCCAGGCGCGGCGGCTCACACCTCTAACCCCAGCACTTTGGGAGGCCGAGGTGGGTGGATCGTGAGGTCAAGAGATCGAGACCATCCTGGTCAACAAGGTGAAACCCCGTCTCTACTAAAAATACAAAAATTAGCTGGGCATGGTGGTGCGCGTCTGTAGTCCCAGCTACTCAGGAGGCTGAGGCAGGAGAATTGCCTGAACCCAGGAGGTGGAGGTTGCAGTGAGCCGAGATTGCGCCATTGCACTCCAGCCTGGGTAACAAGAGCGAAACTCCGTCTCAAACAAAAAAAGAAAAGAAAAGAAAATGTGTATTTGGAAAAGGGATTCAGAAGTGACTGTATTTATTTTTGCATTTCCTCTTACCCTAGTAAATGTTTTTGTGGTTTTGACACCCTGTATTTAAGAAAATGACAGATCTCTCTTTTTATTTCCCTTCTCTTCACCACCAACTGTTTGTGAGCCCAAGGTGCTTGGGAAAGATAGCAGTGTCTTTCATGTGATATAAATGCATGGAGTTTTTCTAGGTGGGAAGCTCTGGATGTCAGATCAGTGAGGTGGAGGGTCTGCATGTGCTCACCTGGGCAATGCGGAAATAGTTTATAAAGCTGTATTCAGCCTTCATCAGAGCAAAGAACAACCTCTCCAAATGAAAGTAAATCAATAACAGTTGAAGACTGGGTGCTCCTGGTTCAGAGACAGACGATGTTAACACCACACTCATCTCTGATTCCCTTTTACGTTTCTGCGGACACTGATTTAGAGGAGTTAGCAGAGGAAATGCTGCATTTTGAAGAAATGTTCACCCTGCCCCGCAGAGACAGATGCAACAAAGAAGATAGTTTTACACACTGAACCAACAGGACTTGAGATGCACTTTATACTGTGTTATCAGGAACCAAAATGGTCCAAAATCTAGCTAATTTTTCAGGAATTTCCTTTGCTAAATTTATATACATGCAAGCGCACACACACACACACACACACACACACACACACCCTAGGATCCCAGACAGCTCAGCTTCTCCAGGGCCACACACTAACAAATAAGCCAAGCAAGACAAAACAGTCCAGCAACCAGAAGGAATGTTTTCAGAACAGCTTTAATTAAGATCAGATGTTGGTGGTTGTTGCCAACATTGGAGGTTGGTTCCAGCTACTGAGCTCGGAAAGCTTCCTTTGAGCATACTGGGGAGTTGATGGAGTCCTTGGCAGGACTGGAGAAGCTACAGTGAAGCCGATTTCCAGGAACCGTGTCTGAAATCACACAGCAGCCCTGGCCAGACAGAGAACCCGATACCGCTCTTACTGACCCGCCGAGAACAGAGAAGGCCCCCAGTACGGGTTGAAGACACCAACGCCAGTGACATCACCCCTGCATCAGGAACTTGGCCATGTAGTCACGGAGAGAAAAGCCACCGCTTCTCCCACCACCAAAGCCAGACCCGTCTTCAACCAGTGGGGCCAACAAAAAATGGCAGCGCCAGGCTGGGCTTCCTGCTCACGTTGTTCCCCTTGGAACTAACATCTCATCCCAGGGAATTCCATCGATTCAGCTCAGGCTCGTGCCAGCTGGGGGAAGCAATCTGTGTGGTCCTGGGGCATCTTCGTGTGTCCCTGCTACTGAACAGTTTCTGCAGATGTTATGGAGGCAACCAAGGAGGCCAACGTCCCTGCAGAGTGATGGCCAGGCGCCTGCGGGCTCTACAGCGAGCGGGACTGGCTTGTCGGCTGCCCGCTACCAACGCTGCCACAGGCTTGTGGCCCTGGGTTTCCCAGCTGCAGGGCAACCTGCTTTGTGGGCAGCCACCACCCATGGGACTTGGGTCAAGAAGTGGGCTCTGTGACGCTGAGGCTCTCTCCGTTTCCTGGGCCCTGTGAGTGACAAACGCCTTGCTCCAATTCCAGCTTGTTGGCTACTTTCTGCAACCTGCTGGCCAGCCTCCACACTGACGTCAGGGCCTGGTTCCCGCTCCTCTCCTCTGTAAGGATGGGGCCCTTCCCCGATGGCCAGTGTCCGGGCAACAGGGCAGGGTGGGGAGTCCGGAGGTGTGGGCTGGGAGCCCTGAAGTGGGGAAGTGAGACGCATCATGTGAGGCTTTCCCTGCGGAGGTCGAACAAATATGTCCATGTCCTGTAGCCTGGAATGTACGGAAATGTCACCTTCGTGGCAAAGGAACTTGGGAGCTGGGATTAACTTCAGGATGGTGAGATTCTCCTGAGTTTCCCGGGTGGGCCTGGCGCAGTCACAGGGATCCTTGCCATAGAAGGGAAGCACACGCATCAGTCGGAGGAAGGGGAGACTCCCCCAGGAGGACACGGAGAGAGGACACTTAGCTGTTTCAGGATGCAGGAGAGGCCACGAGCCCAGGAATGCTGGCAGCCTCTCCAAGCTGGAAAAGACAAGAAAAGGGCTCCTGCCCAGAGCCTCTGAAAGAAACACAGCCCCGCCGACGCCTTGAGGATGGGCACCTCTTGAGATGCGTTCTGACCCCGGACCTGCAGAACTGTGAAATGTAAGTGTGTGTCGTCTTCAGCCACTTCAGTTGCTGGTATTTGTTACAGCAGCAATGGGAAGCTAAGACGTCCCTTAGATGTAAAAAGGGCTATTTGAAAGATAATGCATAAAAACAGAAAGTGCAAGCTACAGCCGGCATCCAAGGAGGCCGTGCAGGCCTGTGAGGAGTGCGGGACTGCAGCATCACTCTGGAAGGTGCCCTTGCCTTGCTCTGGAGGGAGGCAGAGGCACAGACCCAGGTGAGGGGGGCCTGCTTCCTCCAGGCTCAGTCGGGGCTCTCTGCTTCTCTCCATCACTGGATCTTCCACTTTGTAGGCATATCTGGGACCTCCAAGTGATTAAGGTCAGTCTCTCCACCGGAGCCCTCTCCCCGAACCCCTCCGCCCTCCCATGTTTCTCTCCAGCCTTTCCCCATGCCACCTGGGAACTCAGCTGGAAAAGATAGAGCACTCTATAGATGGAAGAGGATGGAAGTGAAAAAAAAAGTTCTTTTTTTGGAGCCATGCACTGAAAGCAATTATTTGAAATTTCTGGAGTACATTTTGCCTTTGCTTTGTGAAATAGAGAAAAATGGTTTTTAAAAACCCAAAACACGGTTACTATCTGCTTTTTAATAAAATCGAGGTGAGGACAGGTGACTGTTTTCAGGTATGTGAATAAATGCTGCAAATACATCTCAAGGTCAGTGCCTGAAAGGTGAGCTGTAATTACAGATCCTGGAATGTCAGGTGGTGATTTTTCACTGAGAACACACATTCCCCAGGTCCCGGGTTTACTTACACCTAAGTCTACTGTTTGACTTTTGATCATATTTTCATTAATTAGCTAGGAAGATGCAAGGCTGCCTGAAATGAAATGATGGAAAGTTCTGGAATCCTGTGGGTCTCTGTTTCTATGGGGCTCCACAACTCTCTAGTTGTTTTAAGAGTACTAGAGTTTAGGTTATAAGTAACATGAACTGGAATTATGTGAATACAAAAAAAGTTGAGCAGATCAAGTATCAGCAAATTTTTTTAAAAATATGAATCCCTTAAGTCAAAAATGTATCAGGAGTCACATAAGTTTAAAGTTGTCAAATAAAGTCCATGAGAACTGTCTGCTGTCTGCTGACACATTTTGGTACCATATTTTGCCAGGTGGACAAAATCAGCCCCTAAGAGTTCTCAGGAATGTCTTGAATTAAATGTTGAAGTACACTCAGATATTGGAAATGGATGTTTCCCCAAAGAGTAATTACGTTCAATTCTAACACCGACGAATTCTCAAATACAGAAATTTTAGTGGCTGTTAAAGGTTTGAAAAGATTTTCAATTGCACTAACCAAATTTTAACAAATAATTTGGGGCTTCTGGGGTTACCAAAGATGAAAACATGGCCAGGTGTGGTGGCTCATGCCTGTAATTTCAGCACATTAGGAGGCTGAAGCAGGAAGATGTCTTGAGACCAGGGGTTCAAGACCAGCCTGGGCAACATAGTGAGATGCCATCTCTATTTATATAAATATAAAAATTAAAATTTAAAACATGATAATATGCCAGGCATATGCTGGACACTGTGGTCATGTGAATGGCTGTGACAGTTTAGAGGGCAATTTGGGAATAGCCCCAAATGTGAAAGGGAAGCCTCAAGTCACGATTCTACTCTAACAATATGAAATGGTATTTGAACACATGTAGTCTTCCCAGCCAGGGGTGCGCATCCGAATCACGGAACACAGAAAGTGGCTTGAGAGACCATTTTATCAGTTCTCTCAAGGATGCTTACATAACTAACACCTTGCTGGACCCCTGGGAGAAAAGTTCATTCCTTACATACAGTGGTTGGCTCAGAGCAAGAGAGCGCGATTCTCTTGGGAACGCTGATTGAGAAAACTGCAGGTGTCTGGGAATTCATGGTCGCCTTGTGATGCTGAAAAATGGGAAATGACTGACATAAATGTTTAGCCAAAGGGGTAAAGATAGGATGCTACGTTCATATAATGGATTAGTAAGCAGCCAGTGAATACGTTAGTGTATATGGATATATATACTGATCTGTTAATATTTCCATAGTAAGCCGATAAATTTGGAAGAAAGTTATACCCACAAAGAAGACTTTATTTGAAAAGACACGGCCGGGCACGGTGGCTCACACCTATAATCCCAGCACTTTGGGAGGCCGAGGGGGATGGATCATGAGGTCAAGAGATCGAGACCATCCTGGTCAACATGGTGAAACCCCGCCTCTACTGAAAATACAAAAAATTAGCTGGGCATGGTGGCAGGCACCTGTAATCTCAGCTACTCGGGAGGCTGAGGCAGGAAAATCACTTGAACCCAGGAGGCAGAGGTTGCAGTGAGCAGAGATAGTGCCACTGCACTTCAGCCTGAAGACCGGGTGAGACTCCATCTTAAAAAAAAAAAAAAAGTTACAGATGAAATAGGATTTGACTTTTTTTTTTTTTTGAGACAGGGTCTCACTCTGTCACACAGGCTGGACTGCAGTTGCACAATCACAGCTCACTGTAGCCTCAAACTCCCAGGGTCAAGCAATCCTCCCACCTCAGCCTCCCAAGTAGCTGGGACCACAAGCACATGCCACCACGCCAACTAATTTATTTATTTTTGTGGCGATGGGTTCCGCTACGTTGGCGAGGCTGGTCTTGACTGCATCAGCCTCCTAGAGCACTGGGACTCTGGGATTACAGTGAGCCACTGTGCCAGGTCCTGGATTTGCCTTTAAAAAATCCAAGGGTGGAGTTGAGTAGCAAGGGTTTGAGGTTGGCTGTATGATTAAAACTGCTGCAATTGGGTGAGGAGCACAGGAGAGCTCAGGATGCACTTCTCTCTACCTTTGTATCCAACAATTTCCAAAATAGACCTTTTTTTTTTTTTTGAGACGGAGTTTCGCTCTTGTTACCCAGGCTGGAGTGCAATGGCGCGATCTCGGCTCACCGCAACCTCCGCCTCCTGGGTTCAGGCAATTCTCCTGCCTCAGCCTTCCAAGTAGCTGGGATTACAGGCACACACCACCATGCCCAGCTAATTTTTTGTATTTTTAGTAGAGACGGGGTTTCACCATGTTGACCAGGATGGTCTCGATCTGTTGACCTCGTGATCCACCCGCCTCGGCCTCCCAAAGTGCTGGATTACAGGCGTGAGCCACCGCGCCTGGCCCAAAATAGACCATTTTTAAAGTGAGATATGGCAGATGAAACTAGCTTGGTGAGGGCTGCAGCTCAGTGGGTGAACATCATCATACTCTTCTCTCCACTTTTGTGAAGGTGTAAAAAATTTAGTTATACAAAGATTTTTTTTCAAGTAAGATGAGTAACGATATAAAGAATATAATCCCGTTTGAGTTAAAACAGTAATGCGTTTAATACACACAGTGGTGCCTGCATGTGCTGATACAGCATGCCAGGGCGATGACAAGCAACTCTCGCCGAGTGTCTCCTGGTGGACGGCCGTGAGGAGTCGTTTTGTTTCTACTTTATATATTTTTTTAACAGTTTGCATTTTTACAGCAAGCAGGTATTATGTGCAAAGAAAACATAGAAATAGGTAATTTTTTTTTTTGAGACGGAGTTTCGCTCTTGTTACTCAGGCAGGAGTGCAATGGCGCGATCTCGGCTCACCACAACCTCCGCCTCCTGGGTTCAGGCAATTCTCCTGCCTCAGCCTCCTGAGTAGCTGGGATTACAGGCACGCGCCACCATGCCCAGCTAATATTTTTTTTTGTATTTTTAGTAGAGACGGGGTTTCACCACATTGACCAGGATGGTCTCGATCTATTGACCTCGTGATCCACCCGCCTCGGCCTCCCAAAGTGCTGGGATTACAGGCGTGAGCCACTGCGCCCGGCCAGCCTCCTGTGTTTTTTAAGCAATTCTCTACCTCAGCCTCTCAAGTCGCTGGGATTACAGATGCGTGCCACCACACCTGGGTAATTTTTGTATTTTTAGTAGAGACGGGGTTTCACCATCTTGGCCCAGCTGCTCTTGAACTCCTGACCTCGTGATCCACCTGCCTCGGCCTCCCAAAGTGCTGGGATTACAGGCATGAGCCACCGTGCCTGGCCTATAATGTAGTTTTGTATTTACCCACAGGGTGGAAAAAAGTTGCAGGGAAATGTTTAGTCAGTACTGAAAATGCTAAGCATCTATGAAATATGCTGCAATGGGGGTGAGCTGAGATCGTGCCATTGCACTCTAGCCTGGGTAACAACAGCGAAACTCCGTCTCAAAAAAAAAAAAGAAATATGCTGCAATGGAAACATGAAAAATCACTGGTGACTTGTTAGAAAAGACACTTAAATAGCTTCGGACTCATTCTACCTTCTGTTATCTTGCCCCTGGCCACAAGTTTGTTGGAACTTTATAAACTATACCCTCCTCTCATTCCCCAACCCTCCACCCCCAGTCACTCTTCTATCATCAGCACTGTTTGTTATTAATTAGGGGTAAGGATCTGGACTCCCCTTACCTTCTACAGGGCAGCTCAAGGGACAGAGAATGTTCAGGAGCTCATGTAACCAAATCTACAGTCAACTATTAACTGCAACTCCTTTTGGGTTATACTGTCACATTAGGGAAGCCAGAGACAAACCTGCATGGCCAAACTGCAAAGAAACACTTACATTATCTTACTTTCACTGGATATGCTTTTGGTGCCATTTTCCCACTGTATTCTAGCAAAGGACCCAAAGTACTAGTGATATTTAACAGTTAATATGAAGTATCACATGCCAGTTGGTTTGCAAGTGGGGATAATGCAAGCTGTACAGCTGGTCACCCATTAGGTCTCAAAATTTAGGAGGATTAAACTTAAACTAGAATATGGAAAATACTGACAATGGCAGTGCCTTGGTAAGAAGGCAAATATTTGAAGTGGTGACTCTTAACTCTTGGGTACATGTTTGCATTCCCATTTTTATCGATCATACCTCTTCCCTCAATCCCCTTCAAAAATCACAGCTTTTAATTTAGAACATATTTTGAGAAAAACCCTAGACTGAAAAGCTTGGATCAAGGCAAGGCCTATTAATACTTGAGTATTGGACCTGGTGTGGTGGCTCATGCCTGTTTTCCCAGCACTTTGAGAGGCTAAGGCAGGTGGATCACTTGAACTCAGGAGTTCAAGACCAGCCTGAGCAACATGGAGAAACCCTCTCTAGCAAAACAAAACCACCAAAATGTATCTTAAGAATCACAGTGCCCATGAGTTAAGAAGGCACACCTATCATTAGTGACTGAATGACCAGTTTTCTTAAAGCTGGGTCTGGAGGCCATACGGTCTGAACATGGGATTTTAGGAAAATTATAATCCCTCAGTACTTCATTTTATTGATTAAATGATAGAACAAATGCCCTATATAGATGGCCTTTTAGGACAGGTGATGGATGTTCATGAACATGCTAACAAAGCTATGAAAAATTCTTCAACTTCTGCCCCAAAGACGGTGAAACTCTTTTCTACATCAGGCAGTGTGCATCAAGAAAACTTCTCCCTGACAGATTTTTTCTTTTGAGATGGAGTCCACTTCCCAGGTTCAAAGTCATTCTCTGCCCCAGCCTCCCGAGTAGCTGAGACTACAGGGATGCACCACTACACCCAGCTAATTTTTTTATTTTTAGTAGAGATGGGGGTTTCACCATGTTGGCCAGGCTGGTCTCGAACTCCTGAGCTCAGGTATTCCGCCCACCTGGGCCTCCCAAAGTGTTGGGATTATAGGCGTGAGCCACTGCACCTGGCTGACAGATTTGTTTTCAGTATGAGTTTGGCTACTTCAGAACAGGGGCCATGAATATCTGCCATGACAATACTTCAATTGAATCTTCTTCAGAGTTCTTCAAAGTGAGAAGTCGAGGCTTTGGATGATAATCCTTTTCTACAGTATAATGTACTTTTTTTTGCAATGGAATTTTGCTCTTTTGCCCAGGCTGGAGTGAAGTGGCACAATCTTGGCTCACTGCAACCTCTGCCTCCCCCCACCCCTCCACCCCCACCCGGGTTAAAGTGATTCTCCTGTCTCAGCTTCCCAAGTAGCTGCAATTATAGGCACTTGCCACCACAAGCTGGCTAAGTTTTGCATTTTTAGTAGAGACAGGGTTTTGTTATGTTGCCCTGGCTGGTCTCAAACTCCTGAACTCAGGCAATCCACCCACTTCTGCCTCCCAAAGTGCTAGGATTAGAGGCATGAGCCATCGCGATAGGCCAGTCCTCTTCTCCACTATCTTTAATACATGACAAACCCTCTTGCTTCAGGGTTTAGGAAATGATTAGAAGCTCCAAGAATCATTATTTAGAGAATACTTTATTAGTTTCTGTAATCAAACCCATGTAGATAAGACCTTACATATTTAATACAGTGTTACCCCTGTACAAATGGAAAAAAATTAAGTTTAACGTTTCTAGACCAATATGGCTGTTAATTTCTGTACAATGCCAACTCAACACAGTAAACTGGGATACTTTTTCCAAAGTTGACAGCACAGCTAAAGTTTCCAAAAATTCAAATTATATATATATGTATATATATATATTTATATAAAAAGACCAATAATAGCAGTATGTTATGCATCAATAGCAGCAACAGCTTTTCCAGGTTCTGCAGTCATCTGAACAAAATTATAGAGACATCCAGCACACTCCATTTAAAAAAAGGGGGAAAAAAAGGTAAAAAAAACAAAACCCCCAAAAATTGCAAAGTTCTGTTACTGTTGTGGTACCTGGCACCATGTTTTAAAATTAGCTTCTGAATCATCATCTGGAAAGAAAACATTCTAGAATAACATCATTAAAAACAGCTCTGATAAAGCACGGTCACTACTACATATCATAAAGCAGGTACAAGATATTTTACATTCACAGAGGTATGATACAGTACTGTCCTATATCTATAATACTAGAGGATACAATTTAAAAGGCATTTGAGACTTGATTCTACTTTTCCAGCAGAGGGCCCAAAGGATGGCATGACACAGCTCTGTAAAGAAATGCACCTTTTTAGGACTTCCTTTAAATTAGTGGCACAGTTCTAGGTACTCACTGTTCTTCATGAACACCAGCTAAAAACTGGTTTTAAAAAAAAAGGGGAAAAAAAAAAGAAAAAAAAGAAAAAAAAATCTCAAACTATGGGATTCATACAAAGATGACCGAGTGGGGGCAAGGAAGACTCAACCTAACTAGTATTTTACCAAATCTGTCATGTTTGAATGGTGAGAGCTCCATGGAAGAAAGGAGATGCTAAGTAGCGCTTCAAAGCTTCGGACAACAACCAAAACACAGTATCATTTCAAACAGAAGCATAGCCAAACACTGCTCACTTTTATATAGTTCAGGGATGCTGACATCAGTATTTAATAATCTGCTCACTCATCCAGGAAGAAGGGAAGACCAGGTGCTACTGTACTTTGATTGTTTTCAACTCAATAACCATGTTATAAAAATAGCAAGCTGCCATAATAAAAATAAAGGCTCCTCTATCCAGCACCAGTTATCTTCAGTTCTTTACCTCCAAGCCTACAAACGCCATAACCATATCCAAAGAACAGAAGGGAGCAAAAAAACTGCACCTCATGTAATTAGCTGGGACCACCACACTGTTCAGGCTGAGCTATTCCTGTGCTGTGTTATTTTCCTTATATTTCTGGTGTTTCATCTAATCAAAAAGATTTTAGGTCTAAATTATATGCACTCAAAACAATGGGTGCATATATCTATATATAAATTCTGACTTAAGATGCATGGCCATCAACCGAGCGCATGTTATATAGTGGGTGCAAGCTTGCAAAGCCTCATTTTTACTGGTACAGCAGCTATGTGTCAGTGTAAATTGCGCCTATGTCCCTTTGTAAATCTCCAAGCTCTGAACAGGATAATGTCACAGACCATTTTGCCCCTTTGGCTGCTGGCATTATCTGACTTAATTCTCCATGTTTTCCCTCCCCCCAACCAATCTCCCGCAATAAACCATAGCCTTTAAGATTTTGTTTCTTCAGTTTTGATCGCCTGAGGTTTGATTGGTCCAGTTCTAACAGGTTTGGTGGCTATGGAGGGTGCAGGGGGTGGCTTTTCTTCTACTTTTTCCTGACAGACACCAGGAGGGTCGGTCAGTGTTTCAGGAGGTTTACTTGAATCACTGTCCACTTTCTGGGCTTTGCCTCCTATCTGTTTGCTCTGTTGCTGTTCAGAGAAGAACCGTTGCGTGGACTGAAGAACCTCTGCTCTCTGCTTTGCCTTAAAAAATGAGAAAGAACAACTGAAAATACTGCAGCATTACCAAAGCCTGTCAAATCAATGTTGGTTCAAATTATTTTACCAATTACAAATCAGTTTTCCCCACACTGGTTTGGCCCAAGCCAAAAGTACCTCATTGATCTTTGAATTTTTAATGCATAGATTTCTTCCTATTTTCAAAAAATATTCCATGTAATTAAAAAAAACAAAAACAAAACAAAAAAAAAAAAAAAAAAAAAAGAAAGGAAACCACAGGACCACCTCCCACCACCTTTTCAAGGTCTGCCCTCTGATAAAATAATAAAATATAAACTGCTGCTGATTTGTGTCTTTTCTGGAACAAAGCTTATTGATATTAAATTTTAGTTAGGGAACCTGCTTGCAAATCTGAAAACATACATGTAACACTTAAAACTTCTAGTTATCAATATGTGGTCTACAATAAAACGAAAAGGAAGCACTTATATTGTGGCATTACCAACACCTAGGACCAAATGTCTTGTGGCTGAGTCCTCTTCCCACAGCTCTCTTCTGCAGGGGAAGAGCATCAGAAATTAGTAACTACGACTTCACTGGATCACTAAGTTCTGATAGCTCCTACCACATTCTGAGCTGGTAAAGTAATTTCTTAGTTTTGGCTATGTGACCCCCAAAAATACTTACGTCAATCTGTAAATTTTACCACTTGTAACATTCACAATTAAAACTTCTTTCCATCCTTCTTGCATATAATAAAAACTGCTTCATGTTCTACAGGTAACCTGTACTATCCAAACATCTGAAGCAATTTTCAAGAAACTTGTACTCTCTCCCACCCCATTAAGATTATTAAGCTCTAACGTTATTTCCAACATGGGAATATGTGAAAATCAACAGCCAAGGAGCCAGGAGCAGAACTGGAAACCAAGGCCAAATAACTTCCAAAGAGTTTCACTCACACTGGTATTTCTAATTATAACAAACAGATGAAAATCCTGGGCATACGGGCCTTAATGAAAGTAGATAATTATTTAATAAAAGTTTTACTGCTGGGTAGTCTTTATATTTGATTACTCAGGATCAGAAACACTAGGGATGTTGCCCCACAAAGAAACTTTAATCATTCAGTCAAATTTTCTAATAGGATTATCATAAACATGTTTCTAATTCAGAGTAAAGCATTACTATGCACATTTCCCCATTTGAAAGCAGTAAGCTTTTCTTTGTTCTAGTCTGATCTGATGACATATGTAGTGACAAAACAGGCAAAAATTACTAAGAACCTTCAAAGTCAGGCCTAAAGTAAATATAGAAATAAACTGATTCAACTGGCTGTACTGGCAGACATGTAAGGTTTATGCTACAATACTGTCCCCACACAGACTCCTAAAGGCACTCTTTCTGCATTAGCAAACCTCATGTTTATCAGTGCCTTTCATCATGAAGGATCCCAAAGTGCTTTTCTGAGTTTCTTCATCTAAAACTGCACAATCCACTGTGGAAATACAACCACCTCATGTGGTAAAACAAAAAGGGTATGAAAACAGTTTGAGGAGAAAACTGTACTTTGATGACTCATAATGGAAAACCACCAAGATAGGTAACACATCTTACCCATTCCAGAGTTTTCATATAACCATGATTTATATTATAAGCTGCTGGGAGGAGGAGAATCAGGGGAAAGGGGGTAAGAAAATTAAAAAAAAAAAAAAAAAAAAGAAAGAAAGAAAAGAAAAAGCAAACGGGGAAGTCTATAATAATTCATATTACTTCTTTGCTATTAAAAAAATTGCATCTAAACTCAGATCTCCCTCAAATATTTATTTTATAACAATTCATTTGGCCACAGTTTAATACATTAATTCGTTTCCTGACTACAGTTGCAAAAAAAAAAGAAGAAAAGAAAAAAAAGATGGAGGGAGTGGGAAGAGGGGGAAAAAAAAGGGAATGAATAAAAGTAGTTAGCTTGGTTAAGTCTGCTAAGACAATGAATGCCTGGATATACAGTTATGGGTCCAGAGGCATTTTAAGACATGGTTCAGAGACAGATTCTTGATCTGTTGGCTGTTAACACTGTACTAACCTTCATGTCTTGTTCAGCCTTCAACGCAGCCTGGGCCTGATTACCTCTGACTCCAGATAGTGATCCACAAGGACCCCTGGCTACATGTGGCAAACGAGCATGGCTCATGAGGCCTGTGGTCAGCGGAGGAGGCATCTGACTGGCCAGTGCCATTGGTGGCCTCTGAACAGGCGCTGGGAAGGTGTTAGTATGTGGGGCTCTTACCAATGGAGGGACCAGGTTAGGCTGAGAGAGAATCTGAGTGAAAAAAACAAAACATACAACATTGAACTGTTAAAAAAAAAATGCCAACTAGACCAGGTTGGCTTATCCCAGAGTAAATGTGCCCATCCTACCAGTGAACAGAAGTGTATGGATTGTGCCATTCCATTAGCAAGGACAAAGAATAAACAAGCCATGCTTGGAGAGTTTAACAGAAAAATAAGGCAAGGCATGCTATGGCACTTCAGTTGGTCCTAGCATCTCAGCTGTAAATTCTGAAGGCAGGATAGAAAGACTTTTAATTAGGCTATCTTTTTAAAAGGTACAGTTGCAGAAAAGGCACACACCTATAACAAACATAATCTGAAGGTAAATAAAATCAATACTAATTCAACAAATGTGAATTTCTCAAGAACCAGTTCTAGTTTGTGAACTAATTCTAGTTTGTGAGAGTTCTTAGTTAGTCCTTTTATATCATCAGCAAGGGGAAGAGAAGCCAACATTTTTATACATATATTAAAACATCTTTTTGGAAATTTTCTCTCAATTGCACATAGATATCTTAAAAAAAAATTAAAAATCAACTTTAAACCTAGAAAACTTCAAGCACTGGGACCCTTCGCTGAAAAGTCAACTCCTTAAAAAAAGTTAAAAGGAAAAGGACTCAAATTATCAGAGCTGTGTGGGGAATCTCTTAACAATTTCTCTTGTCTGCTTTAGAACTAAACAATTTCTATGTCTGGCTATAAATTGCAGACTGTGTATCACAAATTTACTGTTAAATTCAGAAACTAATTTTTATTAAAAACTGTACTTCTTAACTGGTTAACATAAAGCAAGATCATAATTTATCCAGATTAGCAACTATTTGTAAGTAAATATAATCATTTCTCAATTATGTCTGCCCACCTGGGGTGCAAACTGTGTAGGAAATGGTTGTGTCATTCTCACAGAGGCAGGGGCTGATTGGAACTGCTTCTGGTAGACAATGCTGTTCATTTTGCTGGACTGGCTATTCGGACTTGTAGAAGTAGCCCTTGGGAAGAAGCCATTACTAGTCAGTACAGTAATACCAAGTAAATAATGCTGTTAGATTTTTGCAGACACTGTTCTTGGTATTTTCATCATACTTGGTAGTTGGTAAAAATTTACTATGATGAGTTACCAAAACATTCTGGTAGAAGAGAGACATTGGAGGAGCAGAGGTAAGAAAGGATACCAGCTATTTTGGTTGGTTTGAGACCAGCTTAGACAATATTTTTTTAAAAAATTAGCCAGGTGTGGTGGGACGTGTATGTAGTCCCAGCTACTCAGGAGGTTGAGGCAGGAGGATCACTTGAGCCCAGGTATTTGAGGTTGCAATGAGCTATGATGATGCCACTGCACACTAGACTGGGTAACAGAGTGAGATTGTCTCAAAAAAATTAAAAAAGTTTTACTTTGTATCTACTTAAAATATAGTACAACAAACACATTTTAAATAATTTAAAAGTGGCTCACACCTGTAATCCCAGCACTTTGGGAGACCGAGGCAGGTGGATCACAAGGTCAAGAGACGGAGACCATCCTGGCCATGGTGAAACCCTGTCTCTACTAAAAATACAAAAATTAGCCGGGCGTGGTGGCACGCGCCTGTGGTCCCAGCTACTCAGGAGGATGAGGCGGAAGAATCGCTTGAACCCAGGCAGAGGTTGCAGTGAGCTGAGATTGCACCATTGCACTCCAGCCTGGCGACAGAGTAAGACTCTGTCTCGAAAAAAATAAATAAATAAAAATAAAAAATAATTTAAAAGCTTAACATTTTAGACAAAACTATCAAAAAAGAATGTCTTAATAATCCTTTTCTGCTTGGAAAAGGGATTATTTCACACAAGACTGATGCTATATTAAGTATTTAATAAATAATAGTGACTATTTTGGAATTTCATAAGCAAATTTAAATGCCCATTTTACCGGAAGGGACTAGATGTTGGTGTGGTGCTTCTACCAGCGATTGGAGGTGTGCCTGGTTTTATATCGATGCCACTTCCAAAGGCTTTTAGTTCCATTTCAGACATCTGAGGAAAAGCATAAAATAAACTTAACATTTCTTTAATTCTACAAGCTAAGTGCTGAATTTACATGTCCTATATGTTAAGACATAATCTAGGAAAGGGGAAAGAACTTTAGCACAAAACTATAGTTACGATTCAAGAATTACAGAATTATCAGACCACACAGACTTATAATTAAATAAGCCTAACAGACACTATCAATCCAATTATTTCAATAAATCTGCGAATTCCTTGTACTAGGTAAAAACTAGATGGGGCCAAACACATTAAAAATAAATAGATAAAATCTAAATATAGTGGGGTTTGAGATTTTCTGCAGGGTGGTAAAAACTGACGCAGTTTACTTTTTTAGATAACACAGATGCATGTATCTGAACACACTACATTAAATTCTCAAATAACCTGTGCAAATGTCTACTTACTTTTCCTGCTGTTGCAATCATGCTATGCTGTGTTCCAGCAGGAATTAATCCTCTGAAAGGCTGGCTTACTTGTGTGGGACGGCTCAGACTCTGAGGCTGTGCTTGGGGAGTGGTATGCTGTAATGGAGGCTGAAGAGTCTGAGGCAAAGCAATTAGAGGTTGCCCTGTAGATCCAAAATTAGGCAAGGAGAGTTGGGATGCTGGTAAAGGTACTGTAACCTAGAAAATAAGTAAAGAGAAACCGCAGCAATTTGTTTCTGTTGACTACAGACGTTTCTATATAATTATACACAACTCTTTAAATACTTTTGAGTGAGATTTAAAACAGTGCACATCAATCTAATATATTTCACATATTTATTTTGCTTAGTGACTACAAGTTGAGTGACTCTAATCTGAAAATCAAAATCCAAAATGCTCCAAAGCTTTCTGAGAGGCTGATATGACACCACAAGTAGAGATTTTGAAACCAAGGCCAGAAGTGGTGGCTCACGCCTGTAAAGCACTTTGGGAGGCTGAGGTGGGCGAATTACTTGAGGTCAGGAGTTTGAGACCAGCCCGGCCAACATGGGGAAACCCTGTCTTTACTAAACAAACAAAAAATTAGCTGGGTATGGTGGTGGATGCCTGTAATCCCAGCTACTCAGGAGGCTGAGGCAAGATAATTGCTTGAACCCGGGAGGTGGAGGTTGCAGTGAGCTGAGATCGTGCCACTGCACTCCAGCCTGGGTAAGAGAGACTCTATCTCAAAAAAAAAAAAAAAAGAAAAAAAAAAGAATTCAACACCTGACCTCATGTGACAGATCAATCAAAGAGTGGTCAGAACTTTGTTTCATGCACAAAGTTATTAAAAATGTTGCATTAAGTTACCTTCAGGTTATTATAAGGAATACATGTAACAAAGGAATTTCATGTTTAGACCGGCTCCATGCCCCAAGACACCTCATTATATATACAAAAACATAAAAAAAAAAAAAAAAAAAAAAGCCAATCTGAGATCCAAGACACTTCTAGTCCCAAGCATTTCAGTAAGAGACACTCAATCATATTTCCATTCTTCTATTAAAGGTACAACATAGTTTAGTTAATGCTGCTTGTATTGAAGAAAACAGAAACGGAAAGAATTAGGACTATCTTTGAATTTATCCACAGGATATGTCAAATAATAACGAAGTACATAGGGACACAATATAAGTAGTGTCACAAGTTTCCAAACAGATATTTTACATAATGTTTTCAAGGCTGGTCAAAATGAGCTATGAGAAGAACAAGAATCTCTCAGTTTTCACATAAACACTGTATTTAATCTGAATGTCAATAAGATATTCATGAATTATCACTTCCTAAAATAGCAAACAAAAACAGTTATAAGAAAGTGACTAATGACTTGTACCCCACTAGCCGTTCACCACTTTTAAAGAATAAGCTAATGAATTATTAAAGGAGTTCATTTTAAACACAACATACACTTTTCACTGAAAATTGTTATTGCATTCATACATTTAAGAAAAATGTTTGTCATTTTACTCTATCACACTCTGCCATACTGTTGTATGTATACTAACCTGCCAGATGGTCTTTGGGAGGCTTTCCCCTGCCACTAATGAGTAAACCACCTAACACACTTACATGTAACTATATTCTGGGCAATGGTTTTCAAACTTTTATATTCACTGAATCCTTTGTTAAAATAGAATAAATAATTACACAGAAACCTAGTTTTTTAAAAAAACAAGCAACCAGGTGGCTCAAGCCTGTAATCCCAACAAAGTGTTGGGAGGCCGAGGCGGGCAGACAGTTTGAGCTCAGGAGTTCAATATCAGCCTGGGCAACATGGCAAAACCCTTTCTCCACAAAAATACGAAGAAAAATTAGCAAGGCATAGTTGCAATAGCCTGTAGTCCCAGCTACTCATGAGACTGAGGAGTGAGGATTGCTTGAACCTGGGAGATCGGGCTGCGATGAGCCATGATACACTGCTGCACTCTGGCCTGAGTGACAGAGTGAGACCCTGCTCTCCCCCCACCAAAAAAAAAAAATCCCCAAAAACCAATTAAAAAAACCCCTAGATGTAAAAAAACAGAAATGACTGAAGTAGGGAGTGGTGGTGGTGGGAAAAAGGGTGTCATGAGCCTGTAACACCTTCTATGTGGACCCAATGGAATTCTTCAGGACATCTCAGTAAACAGTTTAAAAACCACTCCTCCATCTTTCCATGTTGGTTCACTTTAAATTCCCAAACAATAACAAAAGCAATAAAAATAATAATAAAGAAAATTGAGGAAATTTACCATGCCATAGTTTACCTGCTGGAGAGCACTTGGTGACTGGGCAGTGTTATAAAAATTTGTCTGACCAGGCTGTTGTACTTGTCCAGAATAAAGATTTGAAGCCTGGGTAAGATTTGCTCTAGCCTAGAAAAAATTTTGTAAGAAAACATGAGTAAGACTGAAAAACATTTCAAATTCAGAGATGGAGATTATGACTTCACATGTCTAGCAATTTTTAGTATTCGATAAAATCAAAGGACTTTGTTTTATCATTGGGTTTTTTAACATGTTTTCTTTTAAAAATGTTTCCTTAAAATGATCTGTGGCATAGGAATACATGATTGTGCATTGCTCTACTCCCGACTTACCTGGAGAAGATGTGTGTCAATCAGCTGGGAACCTCCTAGTCCTGATGCCTGCCCCAGCTGATGTTCATATAATATAGGAATAGGCTGAGTATTGGATGTTTGCTGAAAGGCAAGACTGGATTGTGCCTTGGCAAGTTCCTGGTGTTGGACAGTCGGAAAGTTATGAATAGCAGTACCAGAAAGGACCACAGATGGCTGGGATAAACTGCTTTGCATAAAAGCTGGCTGAGATCTACATAAGGATTAAAGATAAAATATTATTAGACGTTAACTTCGTCAGGAATCTGAAAATCTTAAGAATGCAAATCCCAAATGACCCTACATTTCAGTCAACAACAGACCACATAAATACTGATGGTCCCGTAAGATTATAAGGGAACTGAAAAATTCCTATCACCTAGGGACATCATAGCTGTTCTAACATCAAAGAACAACGTATGACTCAAGTGTTTTTGGTGGTGCTAGTATTAAACAACCTACTGCACTGACAGTCATACAGCACATAGTATTTGATATTGATAAAAAGGATGTTACTGGTTTATATATTTACTATATATTTTATTGTTATTTTAGAGTGCACTCTTTCTACTTAAAACAAAAAACTACAAAACAGCCCCAGGCAGATCCTTTAGCAAGTATTCCAGAAGAAGACATTGTTATCATAGGACATGACAGCTCCATATGTGTTACTGCCCCTGAAGACCTCCTGGTGGGACAGGATGTGGAGGTGGATGAGAGTATATTGATGATTCTAGCCCTGTGTAGGCCTAGCCTAATGTGTGTGTATCTTAGTTTTTAACAAAAAAATTTAAAAAGTTAAAAACAAAAATTAAAAAACAAAAAAAACATAGGCCAGGCGCTGTGGCTCATGCCTGTAATCCCAGTATGTTGGGAGGCCTAGGTGGGCAGATCACAAGGTCAGGAATTTGAGGCTGACCAACATAGTGAAACCCCATCTCTACTAAAAATACAAAAAAATTAGCCAGGTGTGGGTGGTGTGTGCCTGTAATCCCAGCTACTCAGGAGGCTGAGGCAGGAGAATCACATGAACCTGGGAGGCAGAGGTTGCAGTAAGCCGTGATCGTGCCATTGCATTCCAGCCCGGCAACAGTGGGAGACTCCATCTTTAAAACAAACAAACAAACAAACAAACAAAACCCCAGAAGAATGTTAACAGAAAGAAAAGGCCAGGCACGTTGGTTCATGCTCATAATCCCAGCATTTTGGGAGGTGAAAGGATTGCTTGAGGTCAAGAGTTGGAGACCAACCCAGGCAAAAGAACAAGATCCCATCTCTAACAAAAAAATGAAAAAATTAGCTGGGCATGGTAGCAAGTGCCTGCAGACCGAGCTACTTAAGAAGCTGAGGCTGGACAACGGCTTGAGATCAGGAGTTCAAGGTAGTGAGTTGTGTGTGCCACTGCACTCCAGCCTGGGTGAAAGAGACAGAAAGAAAAAGAAAGG
>CAUYOR010081520.1:0-14050 GCA_963573925.1 Callimico goeldii
GCCTGTAATCCCAGCACTTTGGGAGGCCGAGGCGGGTGGATCACGAGGTCAACAGATCGAGACCATCCTGGTCAACATGGTGAAACCCCGTCTCTACTAAAAATACAAAAAATTAGTTGGGCATGGTGGCACGTGCCTGTAATCCCAGCTACTCAGGAGGCTGAGGCAGGAGAATTGCCTGAACCCAGGAAGCAGAGGTTGCGGTGAGCTGAGATCACGCCATTGCACTCCAGCCTGGGTAACAAGAGCAAAACTCCGTCTCAAAAAAAAAAAAAAAAAAAAAAGAAATATCTCAGTTTAAATGAACCAGGGCATCTGTCATAACTGTCAACTGGAGAAGGCATTTTTGAAGAATAACATGTGCTTGTCCTATGTGGAGCTCCCCCAGGCAACACAGACAGAGACAACTTGGGAAGGCTCTGGCTCAAGAGATGAATAATTGTGAAGAATGGATTAGTCTGCAAGGGAAGACCCTGATGGGTCACCTGAGAGTAGTCATGAAGTGCTAGGAGTATTATTGTGGAAAGAGTGTTTGCCAGTTGTCTCTTCTGTCTTACTGAAGATGGTCAACCTTACACCAGAAGGAAATACAGGTTTGCTTAAAGAAAGAGCTCCTAGGTAAGATCAAATACACTACCAAGTACTTAAAATACACTAGATATTCTTGTGTTGGGGATGACCATCTGTGATGGAGTTGAGGGACTGCAAATTTCCTGCTACCAAGCAGCTGACAACATGTAGGAGATACCCTCTTAACAGCAAATGCTCCCATAGTGCCCGTGTGGAGACTGTAGGCACTGCTCTCCATGCTTTACATATGTTGACTTATTGTACCCATTTCACAGTTGAGGAACTGAGACCTGGAGAAGTTCTATAAGTAACCTGGAGTCACACCACAGGCAGAGATTTTTGATTTGCTTAATGCCAGGATTCACACCACACTGGATTCAGGCTCCAGAATCCATACCCTGAATCATAACCTTATGCTATCTCTCCAATCACTATTCTACTTTGCAGAATGAAGTAATCCCCCCCAGAAAAGTATAAAGGAGTGAGAACCTTCATGGATTACTTAATCCCACTCACTGAGATACCCCAGTGGCACTGAGTAAATTCTCTGTGATAGATTGAGTGATTCTCTTCTAAACTCTGAGAGCAGCACAGTAGACTCATCCAATTTGTATTCCACTGAAAAGCATAGTCCTTCTTGATATGAAGACAGAGTGAATGAATGAATGATGGTTTATGTATGTGTGTATGTATGTCTATTCTTAGCATTAGTCTAGTTTGGACAGTAAAGTAGGAGAGAAAAAAGAGCTGCTTCAGTCAAGGAGAGACATGTTATACTCATGGTCTTAGATAGTCTCAGTACTGCCAGGGTCAGGATTCAAGACTCTATTCCTGCTAAGGAACTCAAAACTCACATCTTGTGAAGACCTTACCCATCACTTAATTTTCTCCACGAAGACCTCCCAGACTCAGTCCTTCCATACCAAACACTCCTTTCTTTGCTCTCTCCCAGCCCCTTTTTGAATATGCTTCATATAACTTCCACATGGAATGGCATCTAATTCTAAGAAATTCTAATAAAGTATGAACTCTGGAAGTTTTCTCATGAGCTCTCCAGTAGAGGTGGCATGTTTTATTTCCTTCATTCCTTGCTTAGAGTTCTGGTTTGACCCAGAATGGGTGTTTAAGAAATATCATTTGCTTTCAGCTGAGTTGAATACTTCCTCCCACTATCAAGCAGGTAAAGCAATGCCAGGCCCAGAAAGGGGACTAAAGCACTGTACCAAGGTTTTTGCAATACTTGCTGTTGATTTTCTTTGTTTAGAAAAGAGACATCTGGATTTTGCTGCCATGAGATTGATCACCCATATAGTAATAATTGCATTTATTAGCTCATTTTACAGCAGGAGAGATGAGACCATGTAATTTTTTTATTGGCGGCTATAAAAATATAATCTGGCTATTGTTTCTTAGCCCAGTATTTGTTCCTCTGTAATTCTATTAGAGACAAGTCTAAGAAGTTCTGGTAAGTGAGAGAAGTTGCAAATAAACTTATTTACATCTAATAAATTACAGTCTTCAGGAAAAAGCATCCAGGGTAGTGGTTTTGATGATCTTGTATGTGGGCCATGTGCCATGAGAAGCAGGTTGGGCTGTAATTTAAAATGCGTAACTCGAGGCCGAGGCAGGAGGATTGCCTGAGCTCAAGAGTTTGAGGCCAACCTGGGCAATGTGGTAAAACCTTGTCTCTACTAAAAATACAACAACAAAAAAAATTAGCCAGGTGTGGTGGCACATGCCTGTAGTCCCAGCTACCTGGGAGGCTGAAGCATGAGAATCACCTGAACCTGGGAGGTGGATGTTGCAGTGAGCCAAGATCGTGCCACTGCACTCCAGACTGGGTAACAGAGCAAGACTCTGTCTCAGGGGAAAAAAAAAAAAAGCATAACTCCTGGGCTCCTCAAAACTACTGAATCAGATACCATGGCCCAGCCTAGGAATCTTCATGTTCCGTACATACCCCAGGTCATACTCATATCCCCAAATGTAATGGGCTAGCTGGTCAAATGCTTTCCTACAGTAGAAATGGTTTATCAGATGGACTTTTTGCATTAAAAAAAGGTCTTAGGAGATGATTTAGCTCCACTCTCTTCAGCTACTTTCTTACAGGGCTCTTCTTTTTTTATGTTTCTTTTCATCTTTCTGGATGTTTAAAATGTCATTAAAAAAAGAAAATAACAATACACTTTTAAAAACACTAGTTTCTGTGAACTTACAATCTGGTCTGAGTCAATCTGGTCTGTACATAAAAATTGTTTTCATATTTATATGAATCATTGTTAATTTGCTGGACTCTTACAGTTGTGATGGACGTGTGTGTGTGTGTGTATGTGTGTATTTGTGGTGTATGTGTGTGTGTGTTCATGTGTGTGTGTTTGTGTGCAAAGGGGTCCTCTTTGGCATCTGGCTCCCCTAAAATGGGTCATCCTGCATAGAAGTAATTTGGGAAAGAATGAGGCTTGGAGGAAGCTCTTTTCCTTTCTTTTCCTTCTTGTTGAGATGAAGTCTCACCCTGTTGCCCAGGCTGGAGTGCAATGGCGCCATCTTGGCTCACTGCACCTTCACCTCCTGGGTTCAAGCAATTCTCCTTCCCCATCTTCCTGAGTAGCTGAGATTACAGGTATGTGCCACCATACACAGCTAATTTTTTTTTTTTTTAATCTTTAGTAGATATGGGTGTTTCACCATGTTGGACAGGCTGGTTTCTAACTTCTGACCTCGTGATCTGCCCAGACAGGTTTTAATAGAATCCTGAGGTAGGATTCACTCAGAGCAGGGTTAACAGAGAGACACCGTAACAGAGCGCCCAGAGGACTGGGACCTGAAGCGCTTGAACCATTGCATGGGTTTCTTCCTGACTTTCCTGCTGTGGCTCCCTGGGCCATGATACCTTCCTCTTCCTCATTTTCAGACCCTGCCTTGATTTCAGGTGCATGAGAAGCTACATATGACATCTCTCCAGGTCTGTATGTTGCTATCTGTAAAATTTATACTCCATCAAAGCATCATCAAAGATGCTTCAAGGTTATTTATTTTTTTAGTATACTTAGTTCCCTTGGGTCAAGAGGTTAAATTTCTGCCAAGAAGGTGCTGAGGCTGGCCTGCTGCCCTATTGAAACTCAATTTTTTCTCTCAGAATTTTCAGATAGGATTAATATTGCAATCTCAAAACTTGAGGCTGTAGAATCTGAATATAATTTGATAAATCATCTGGTCTAGTGAGCACACAGAAACCCAAAGAGGTAAGGATTTCCCAAAGCCACACAGCAAGTCAGTGGCAGAGCTGGTGAATCCGATCTCCAGACTCCTGGTCCGGCATTCATCCCAGAGTGGGACCAGAAAAAGGCCTGTCTCTTCTATGCCAGATCTTTTCAGCATGCCAATTAGAATGGCCTAGCAGTAGAGGATGTCACATTTGGATTCCTAAGCATCAATGATTTAGGTTTAGAGGATGGCATCCCTCAGGCAGAAATGCACATGGAGGCTTTGCTTTTGTTTTCAGGATACACAAGCATTTTTCACAGCAAAAATTGGTAATTTTACAAATCATATTTACCCAGGGTCTTTGGAAATTGTATTAAAATGCTGAAAAATTAAAATATAGAAGCAGTTTGTTTTTCACTTATTCACATTGCTATATGGTACCCCAATTGGAAAGAGACTATGAGCCCTTCTAATATTTATCTATGCAGTGTTGGTACAGCTACCTACTCTCCGTGTGTCACTTTGTTTGTGTCTTTAAAATGAGCCTGACAGGATCTGCCTTATGTAACTTCCAAGATAGTTGTATAAAAGAAATGAAGCTGGGCACAGTGGCTCATGCCTGTAATCTCAGCAGTTAGGGAGGCCAAGGCAGGTGGATCACTTGAGGTCAGGAGTTTGAGAACAACCTGACCAACAGGGTGAAACTCCACCTCTACCAAAAACATAAAAATTAGCCCACCTACAGGGAGATTGAGGCAGGAGAATTGCTTGAACTCAGGAGGCGGAGGTTGCAGTGAGCCAAGATCACTCCACTGCACTCCAGCCTGGGCAACTTAGACTCTGTCTCAAAACAAAGAAACAAACCTCAAAAACCTAAAACAAAAAGAAATGAGATACCTGTTATAATATTTTTAAAAATTAGAAGTGCTATATGAGATTGTATTAGTCTGTTTTCACACTGCTATAAAGAAGTACCAAAGACTGGGTAATTTATAAAGAAAGAGGTTTAATTGATTCACAGTTCTGCATGGCTGGGGAGGCCTCAGGAAACTTACAATCATGGTGGAAATTGAAGGAGAAGCAAGGCACATCTTACATGGTGCCAGGAGAGAGTGAGAGTAAGGGGAGAAGTGCCACACCTTGAAGCCAGCATCTGTCATGAGATCTATATCATGGGAACAGCAAGGGGGAAGAGCATCCCCATGACCCAATCACTTTCCACCAGGGCCCTCCACTGACACATGGAGATTACAATTCAACATGAGATTTGGGTGGGGACACAGAGCCAAACCTTAACAGAGATTTACTGAGATCTGATAAAACTCTTATATATTTCAAGAGTACAACAGCCATTGAAAGAAAAATGAAAAAAATTTAAAATGATAGGAATCAGAGAGTAAGACTATCATTCATCCTCACCTTACAGCTTTAACACAGGCTGGCTGGCCACTTGAGGTTTGCATCTAGGTGAATGGGTGGGTGACCCTGACTGTACCTCATTCTCAATTATTTCTTGGCCTCCACTGGTCAGAATTTAAAGTAGAACATTTCTTCAGGATATTTTGTTTCCCTTGTTTCCTGCGTCTTGAGTGGAAAGCTCCAGAAGGGTGCAGTGATTGCCCAATGACAGCAAATTTTCCATAGAGTCAGAGAGCCAAAGTCCACCTGGTGAGAAAACAAATGAAGCAAATACTGAAATAACATTGAGGGCAGAGCCCCTGCCAGTTCCCTCCCCCTACCCCAAACCTGCCAAAAAGATATGAAGTTTGATTAGAATCATTATTTTAATTGAATTACCATTTAAAATCAATTAAAGGGAAGGAGTTCAATGGAAGAATGCCAAATTCCAGGCATGGGATCCATTCGCTGGGCTGTGTGTTGGGAGCCTAAAATAGTCCATGTGATGACTGGGCACACTCATGGCCTCTATAATAAACACTTTCAAGACCTCTCACAATTGAGCTTCACAGCCAGGGCTCCAGACCTGGGCTTTGCTGATCTCTGTAATGGGATAACTCAGGGTGATTATGTGGCTTAGTAAATATCCATAAATTAAGGATAGTGTTTGAAGGCTGCCAATAACAACCTCAGTTTCCCAGTATCCCCCAGAGAAGTAAATTAATTCTTTTAAGAGTTTGGGGCAAAGGCAAGCCAGGACAGAGAAGATTAGCTCCTTCTATTTCTTCTCTCCTATAATTGGTTACCTCTCTGGTCCCTCCCAGAGCACTGGAAGTGTTTCACGCAATCTCTGGGTCTCAACAATAATGTACTTCGAAAAGGAGGCTGATTACATTGACTGAAATCCATCCTGGCAAAGGACTTTTGCTGCAGCTGGTTCCATTTACATTTTGTATTTTTGGAGCTTGTGCCTGTTCCAGGGAGGGATGGGATAATTGATTTAAATCAAATTATGAAACGTGATACTTCAAATTCGTAAAAACATGTTTCCTCGCACTGCCTGCAGCAATGGAACCCTTGCAGGTACAGTGGAATGGGATGGGTGTAGGAATGCCTTTCTTGACCCGTGTGTGTGTGTGTGTGTGTGTGTGTGTGTGTGTGTGTGTCAGAGAGAGAGAGAGAGAGAGAGAGAGAGAGAGAGAGAGAGAGAGAGATCTCACACTCCTTCTTTAGAACCTGGACCAGGATTTCTTTAGAACCTGAAGCCATTAAGAGAGTATAGTGTCCCCTTGTAGGTGAGGTGCAGCTATCATATCGTCACCATTCCTCATGACAAGCATAGCCATTGATTTTAGTAGTGTGCTTCTCGAGTTTCCTCTCTTTGATCACAGAACTGAAATTAAAGACTGTACATTGTATAAATGACAAAGGAAATATATGGGGCTCAGCAAAAAGATGCTAATAACTTTAAGACTTCACTGTATCACACATTCATTTTGATTTGGAAAGACAATTTGCCTCCTAGATTTTAAAAGCTATTTTAGAACGGTTTCAAAATCAAGATCCTTAATGTTGCTTTGCTCCCATCTGTAGCCTAAATTATTTGTAATTAAGTTAAATAGCTTCATATAAATAGTAGACCTATGCAGTCGGGGAATGATTGTTTCACATACATCCATGCTTTGTGAATTGCCAGTAGCAATGACATCTTGGAAAAGCAGCCCCATTCTTATCTGGTGCAGAATTTTGATGTGGAATTTAGGAAAATTATTCTTACTTCAAATATTATTTCTGACTCATTGTAGATTCTGGGTTCAGCCAGCTAGCTGGATTTAAACTGCACCTCTGTAACTTACTAGATTTGCAACCTTGGGTAAAATATTAACCTTCTCTGTGCCTTAGTTTCTGTTTTATTTTTGTAAAATGGAGATTATAATAATATCAACCACATGAGATCACACATAAAGCACTTAGAACAGTTCCTAGGGCATAACGAGGGTATTATTTCTTTCTTCATTATTATTGAAGAAATACTAATGATACATAGTTGTTAGAGTATTTCCAGCCATTTATTTGAATGATATGTTGAGCCTTGCTATTTCTATCCTCTGTTAGCACCACACAAAGTTTCACTTCTCTTCCGTTCAGGCAACAAAGCCTAGCCCAGAGTACAGCTTGGGAGGGTTGAAAGGCCTCACAACCCTGCAAGCTACTTTGAGCTCTTTTGTTCATAGGAGTTTATCCCATTTGAGATGCAGGCCACTAAAAGGATGGAGATTTTTGAAACCTTGACTTGAACGACCCTTATATTTATTTATAGGTAAACATATACCCATATCCGGGTTTACCAATGTATTTATTTATGGGTAAATTTATGAACAAAGATGAAACTCTTAGACCAGGAGTTAATTTGAGAACACTAGCACTTGCTGTGTTGTCAGGCATTCTGATCCATCTAGAAAAGTGTGTGGCTTCTTATACCTTCTTCCCAGCAAGAATTCCAGGCTTGACTCTGCGAAGGGCTTATCTTTCAGATAAGTCAGACTTGATGGTCAGAGTTGATGATACCGTTGAGCTTCCAGGGGATCCTGGATGCCTTTCTCAGTCCTGATATATAGCCCCTGAGCCTTGGGAATCCCAAGGCAGTTCAGGAGAGGGCTCAAGGTGAGAAAGAATGTCTACAACTCTGCCTTCTATGGTAGGAACTCAATGAAATGGGGTGAAAACCCAACTTAGTGCCCGACTTTTAAGATAGAAATGTCAAATAAAACTAAGTGTTCAGAATCACTGTTGAGATTCATTTGGATTTAAGTGATACATGCACATAATTAAAATCAAATGGTACTAGATAACGCATAAAGAGAGCTGCTCCTTGCTTCCATTCTTATGACTACCTAGTTCCATTACCCAGAGAAAAACAGTCTCTTTTAATACTCTAAACTGATTATTTTGGTGTATATCTCCATATTGTTAAAATAATAAATCTTAACTACTGTTTTTCGATTTATCAATTTTAGGCATTATCTGTAGGCACTTTTTGATGACAGATAGTGAGTTTCTCTTTGATCACTACCATCCTTACTTCTTCCGTCTCCAACCTCTCAATATAGTTATGTACAAATCTTTTATTAACATTAGTAGTCAGAGTTTTCATTATTACAATGATATAAACATTATCAGGGTAGAAGCAGTAGTGTACTATGATTTTTTAAAATTTTACTTTAAGTTCTGAGATACATGTGCAGGATGTACAGGTTTGTTACGTAGGTATACACGTGCCATGGTGGTTTGCTGTACCTATCAAACCCATCATCTAGGTTTTAAGACCAGCATGCATTAGGTATTTGTCCTGATTTTAACCACTGTCCCATTTTTACACATGGATTTCTATGTACTTGTCAGAATGGGCTAGGTTTTGTTTAGTAAAAAAACAACCTCATTATCTTAGTGGCTTAAAACAGCAGAGGTTTATGTTTTGCACCGTAGGTTGACAAAGGAGGATGGGGAGGGATTCTATTTATTGTGGTTCTAGGCTCTTAGAGGAACCATCATCTTGAACCTAGTCCGTATTTGTGCCAGAAAGAAAAATACTCTGGAAATCAACTAACCAGAATTTTAATGCTCTGGCCCGGAAGTGATATACATCACTTTTACTCACAATTTGTTGTCCAGAACCAACAAAGTGGCTCCAGCGTTCATAAGGTACCATTGAAGAGCAACTCTATTATGCATTTGAAAGGCAGGAGCTAAAAATATTTGTGAAAAGCATTTAAGATTATCATTGAATCTTTTCTTCATTTTCCCCCAATTGATCTGTCAGATCTATTACATATCTCCCAGTTCTCTGTTTTCCCCAAATTTGTGATTTTGTCATTTAATCGATTCCATTAAAAAAACAAAAGCAAAGCTTGGTGGCCACCTGCGTTGGAACCACACAGCTGCCACAAAGAATACTTCCCTTTGCCACTCCTTTGGATTAGATCCCCTGCTTTCTACAACTTCTTAAATCCTTTTCTTTCTTGATCTTTTCCTTTTTAATAGTGAGGTGCCATTCTAGTATCTTCCTAAGAAGGGTACAGGCAACTATAACATGCAGGGAAGTTATATCTGATTTCTTCATGGCAGTCTTCCCTCCCATACCTCCATCTGATTTTTAGTTTGGCTGGTGATATGGTTTAGATGTTTGTGCCCTCCAAATTTCATGGTGAAATGTGATTCCTAATGTTGGAGGTGGGGCCTAGTGGGAGGTGATTGGATTGTGGGGGCAGATCCCTCATGAATGGTTTAGCATCATGATCTTGGGGGTAAGTGAGTTCTCATTCCATTCACATGAGATTTGGTTGTTTAAAAGTCTAGGCCTGTCCTACATTGCTCCCACTCTTGCCATGTGACACACCTATACCCCTTCATCTTCTGTCATGATCATAAGCTTCCTGAGGCCTCATCAGAAGCAGTTGCCAGAACTATGCTTCTTGTACATACCACAGGACCATGAGCCAGATAAACCTCTTTTCTTCATACATTACCCAGCCTTCAGTATTTCTTTATAACAATGCAAAAAAGGCCTAATACAGCTGGATAAAGAATTCTGTGTTCAAAATAAGTTCTCACTGAGAATTTTAAAGAGATTATTTCATTGACATTCACAATTTTATTGCTGTTAAGATGTCTTATGTTATTCTTATTATTATACCTTTGTACATGATGTGAAGTTTTTCAATGGAGTTTTTTTTAGAATTTTCACTTTACTCTTAGTCTGAATTTTCACACGGATGTACCTTAGTATGAAGTTTTTTAAAAATGTTTTTTCTTCCGGGATATTCTGTGTTCACTTGGGATTGTGGTATGGTGGTAGGGGGTGGGGTAATAAAAAGATTTATAACTTTCATTTAGAGAGGTTTCCTTGTATTATATATTTGAGAGTTTCTATCTCACCATTTTTTGGTTTTATTTATAAGGAACTTTTAATAAATTAGACATTGAAATAATCAGATTGATGCTCTATTATCTCTTTGCTTCTCTCCTATTTCTCACTTCTCCATTGTTTGCTATTTTTTTAAGGAATTTTCCATGGTCTGTTTTTCCAAATCTTCTAAGTGTTTTAAAGTTTATCTATCATAATTTTAGTTTTTACGAACCCTTTCTTTTTCTCTGATTGTGCTTCCTCTGTGGCATCCAATTTTGTTTTATAGATGTAATAGTCTCTTATCTTTCTGAGACTATTTGTTACAGTTTGTAAAGCTTTCTTTTGTTTCTGCATGATCTCTATTTCAACTGTGTCCCCTTTTCTCTGTTGTTTTATTCTTATCTCTATTCTGGAGGCCTTTCTCAAGTCTGTTCATTGAATTTCTGTTTTTATTTAAGAATGAGGCTCACGCCTGTAATACCAGCACTTTGGGAGGCTGAGGCGGGTGGATCACGAGGTCAAGAGATTGAGACCATCCTGGTCAACATGGTGAAACCCCGTCTCTACTAAAAATACAAAAAATTAGCTGGGCATGGCAGCGCATGCCTGTAATCCCAGCTACTCAGGAGGCTGAGGCAGGAGAATTGCCTGAACCCAGGAGGCAGAGATTGCAGTGAGCCGAGATTGTGCCATTGCACTCCAGCCTGGTTAACAAGAGCGAAACTCCGTCTCAAAAACAAAAAACAAAACAAAAAAAACAAGAATGAGGTTTCCTTGAAAGCTTTGTGGGCCTATCAAGTGATGGACGTCACCGTATGGTCACTGGGCAGAGAGTGGTATCCTCACTGGTTAATGCCACACATGTCACACATGGTAGTCTGGGGCTGTTTAGATCCCTGAAGGTGGGGCAGGTGCTTTGCTATGCATATTTTGGGGACAGAACAAGTAAAGTAGGCTAGTTAGCAGGCCTACAAAGCTTTCTTAAGCCTCGAGTTTTAACCTCCTTATGGTATCCCTTTCTTTTGCTATTCCTTGAGCCTCTCCATTTTATTCCTTTTAGAAGAACTACAGCCTTCTGTCAGGGGACTATGTCGTGTGAGGGAAGGGATTTAGAGATGCAACCACCTTATATGCAGATCATTACTATCACCCACCAAATCCCTATTGAGACATGAGCCTGACCCCTGCCTTGTGCAATATTCATAACTTTTAGTTTCTGAATCTCTTAGGGATTCTTTTTGGGATGATCACCCTCTTCCCACGGGTATCTCTTTCTGTAGGGACATTTGGTTCTAGCTTTTCCTGAGCAGGTAGATTGGTCACTACTTGCTTTTCTTGATTTTTTTTTTCCTTCTAAGAATGTCTTAAAATTTTTATCTACTCATGCCTCATCTCCTGCTTCTTTAATTTGTGAGAACTTATATCCTTTTATTTCTTTCTCATCATTTTAGTGGACCTAAATAGAAGAAAAGGTACATGCCTGTGGTTGGGCTGCCATATTTAACTGAAAGTCTCTTTAATGAAAGATGTTACCTCATAGTTTTGATGACAGATTTCTCTCTTTCTCATATGGTTGGTTCTCTCTCCAAGCAGCAAGAACCCTGAACATGAAGGGTCAGCTCTTTCTCAGAAGACCTACGAATTCTAGACTTGGGCCATAGAAAACTCCCACATTCTGGCTTAGGAGTGCCATTGGCTAATGGTTTTAAAGTATAGGCTTTTTTTTTTTTTTTTTTTTTGAGAAGGCTTGCATATGTGTTCCAGCTCCATTGCTTTCTACTGATGTGAACTTAAGACAAGTTTCTTACTCTTCCTAAGTCTCCTTGATATAAGAATTAAGGAAGATAATAGTAACTTGTAAAGTATGTATCATGGTACCTAACACATAAGACTGTGCAATGATAGTAGTCATTATTATCCTTAAGTGAAGCATTTAAATATTTCTGGTTATATTCTGCCTAAAACAAACTTTTGAGTTCATTTCGAAACTCAAAAAATTACAAGCTGAACCTATGACTTTGGATCACTTCCAACAGACACTGCTCTTGAACTTGAGTTTAGCATAATTCCTAGAACTTATATAGTCTGCCCTATTTAGATAGTGAGTTTATTCTCATTGGAAAGTTTAAATTAAAGCTTAGCAATCTTTCAAGCTCAGAAGAGCCAAGCCATACCCTGGGAAGCTGAAGTTATTTAGGGTCAAAAGTTTGTTGGCAAACTTTTTTTTTTTTTTTTGGTAAAAAGCCGAATTGTAAATATTTTAGACTTTGTGATCCATACAATCTCTTTCTCAGCTACTTAACTTTGCCATTTGAGTGGAAAAGTTGCCATAGATAATACATAAATGAGTGGACCTGCCTGTGTTCCAGTAAAACTTTATTTATAAAGAAAAACTTGGTACCAATTGGGCTTGGTCACTCATTGCAATTTGCCAACCTGCGGCTCAGGAAATAGGGAAAGAGAGGTCAAAAGGGAAGGGGGAAATAGAAATAACAGAAATGTATCCATGGAGAAAGAAGTTGTGCCTCTCAAAATGCAATGTAGTGATTCAGAGGAGGTTTAAGGGTGTTGACTGCCATGAAATCTCTCCCACTTCTCTATCTGGTAATTTTATAAGGGATGACTCTTGGGAAAAGTAGGATGAAAGAAACATTTTTGAGTTGCAATCCGAGGACCTTAATGTTCTGCTTTTTTCACTTTGATCCTCCTTCCCTTGGCTAGTTAGTGACTTCAAACTTTTTCCCCTAGTTCTTTGAGACCCCCTTAATAGTAAAGGGTAAGTTACAAATAAGGGTTTGTATTTTTCCTCTTTCTAGAGGAATTTTTACTTTGGAAATAAACTAAACTAAACTAAACTGATATTTCCTCCTAAGAAATATTTTTGTAATGTATACAATGAACACACCTTATTTCTGAGCCTCACCCCATTTGGGGTGTGGTTTAGAGATTGGGTGGGGATCGTGGTTTCTGTTGCAAATATACCTTGGTAATAAAAACAGTGCTTCAGCAATTTGAGTTGTTTTGAAATGGTCATGTCAAAATGTCCATTTTCATCAAAAACTGTAGCTTAACTTTATCACAAAATGATTTGACTGGATAACCCCAGTGGGGTATACTCTAATAGCAAAAAGAACTACAGAAAAAACCACTTAATCTATTTTTCAGTATTCAAATTTAGTAGTTTCATCATCAAATTATTGGTCATAGTGCTGATGTTGCTATCCTGCAGTTGTTGTGTGTTTGGGATAATTCAGATGTGCGTTTATTTTGGTTTGCTTAGAACTGAGGTTTTCAGAGAGGTTTAAGGAAATAAAGATTAAAGGTCAATGAGATAAAGGAAAAATCCAGTAGTCTTGAATTTAAATGAAAATAATTTGTGTGACTTCATTTAAAAATAATATTATTTCTTTTTAAAAAGATGCATTTTTATGTTTTATTCTCAAAAAAGTCTTAAATATAATGACTACACCACCACCAGTGTGTACTCTATCTCTGGATTCTGTTTATTAAATATTCCATTTCCTATCAAGAGACTCTATAGCTCCTTGGAAAAAGAGGTAATTCCATGTATGGAGAAAGAAGTGTACAAGATGAGTTGAGAACATCTTTTAATAGAGTTCTTGGTCATATGGGGATTATTTCAGAAGGACTCAAGAGATAAATAAGTTTCCACTTAGAAAATATGGGACTATTTTGGCATGAATGAGAATTGAGTATAATGAATTTGAGTATAACAAATATATTTAAATCTATAGGTTCATAATGATACTTTAAAACAAAATGAACAAAAAAAAAAAAAAAAAAAAAAAACAACGAAAAAATCCCGGGGCCCCCCCCCCCCCCCCCGGAAAAAAAAAAAAAAAAAAAAAAAAAAAATAGTGAAACAAGTGGGTGAAAAAAAAAAAAAAAAAAAATTTAAAAAAAGGTTATTAAGAAAAAAAAAATAAATATTTTTAAATATTTTAAAAAATT